>JAPMOB010236789.1:5205-38085 GCA_029875015.1 Lepomis gibbosus
GTGCAGACATGTACTCAACAAAGGGACGCCAATGAGAAAACAGAGTATGTCTCTGTAAGGCAAGCAGAGCCTATAACAAGACCCCCTGGCAGTGTGGGGCATGCCAGGAGCCCCTCTGCGTCTTCTTCAAGAGGCCTTGCTTTGGTCAGGCTGGATGGATGAGAAAAACGCCTTGGCTGCATTGTTTGTGTATTTGTTCTGGGCACATTTTATTGAAAATCTGCATATGGCTGTAACTCAAAAGGTTGGATAAATCTGTTTTTTAGTTCAAAAACTGTTCAGTAATGATGTTAAGGTGATTAATAAATCACAAAAATCTTTTATTGTTCATTTTTCATTCTAACTTCCTTTATAAGCACATTACATGCATGATTATGCTAGCTTAGGGTCTTGTGAATCCAAAAATACCAAACATATGGTGTTCCATTTACATTACATATGGTTTATAAGCCCAAATGTATAAATGGAGAAAACAGACCAAATAGGGCTTAGCCCCCAGAGGATGATATCAGTAACAACCATGAGAAATCTTGGGAGTTACATAACCTTTGACCAGTCCAGGCATAACTGCTCTCAACAATGTCAAAATGGAGACTCAGCTGTGGATATTATGATGATCTTGTAAACACAAATAAAGAAAGAGAAAAATAATCAGAAGAGGAAGGAAACAAAAGACAAAGAAAGATGAAGAGGATGAGTGGAATAAAATCCCACAATCATTTTTGAATAAGTACTTGTGTTAAGTGATTTTTTAAAAGACTCTTTTGCACTGGTACAAAATGTACAAAATTGTTTCCTTTGTAAATAAAATTTGGCTGCCGGCGATGTAAACACTGAAGTTGAAATATGATCACAACAACAGTTATTGCACTAAAACGGTAGTTTCTTGTCTGATGGCATGTTTTAAAACGTGAGTGTATTAATGATATACATGCTCAACATTCAACTTATTTTAGCACCTGAACTATCATTATATTAAAAAAATCTATAAAACGGCTTTGCCTCCTTCATATTCTCCCTTTTTGCTACCCAGAAATAATAAATCAAGGACAGAATAAGAGCAATTTTCCTTAGGGTGTGACCTACAAGCCATCAGCTTGTGCTGAGAACCAGAGTCCAGTGTGTGGACATGATAACACCCAACTAGTATCCAATCCGTGGCGTGAAACAGGGGCTATAAAGTGCACAGACACGCCCAATATGCTCTGTTTGGAAATACATGACCATCCTTTGAGTTTCAGTTTGAAAGAAAACACCTGCTCTGGCTCTCGCTTAAATGGATTTCTTTACCAGGATCTTTGCTGCACTGAAGGACGCACTGAGAATCAACTGACCTTGAAAACAAAACGTAACTTTTTTGTTCAAACAGACTCATCCTGTCCAGCCATGATTGGTGTGGATTTGCGGTCACTCACCCAGCCTGTGGGCATCATGCGAATAATGGCAACCATTCTCACTTGTATATCTTTTATCCTGGTGGCAACGGTGGGAGTTCCTCAAGATTCACCTCCGTACTGGGCCTGGTGCATGTTCACCTGGTGTTTCTGCTTCTTCTTCACCTTCCTCATTATCATCCTGGAGTTCACCACTGTCAGTACCAATTTACCTTTCATCTGGGATGACTTCACCGCTGCCTTTGCCATGCTGGCGAGCCTCATGTGCCTTGCCGCCTCGATCATCTACCCCACCTTCTTCAGCTGCAACAACTGCCCCCGCCAGATCAGTGCCTCTGTGGTGTCCTGGGTGTGTTTCGGGGTGTATACAGGCGAAGTGGTCTTAACCCGCCTTCGTCCAAGCGGACAGAACAGCGGCTTCCTCTCTACCTTGCCTGGCATAATGAAGATGCTGGAGATCTTCTTCGCCTGTCTCATCTTCACATCCCTGGAGAAAAACCAGTACAAGGACTCCCGAGAACTGCAGTGGTGCGTGGCCGTGTACTCCTTGTGCGTCATCTTTGCCATCCTCATAATCCTGCTCACCCTTGGACAGCTGACCTCTTTTTTTCCATTCTCCTTTGATAAGCTAGTGATTGTCTATAACATTTTGGCAGCAGTGATGTATATGACAGCTGTTGTAATCTGGCCACTGTATAGTTTCCGCGTGGGAAAGAGACCTGCTAACTGTGGCCACCTTTGTGCCTGGGATAAACTGGTGGTTGTCACCTTCATGACGATCATCAACTTTATTGTTTACACCTTGGACACTGTCTACTCTATACGCCTTGTGTTCTGTGTTAATATCCAAAACTAAAATAAACCAAAATCAAAATATGTCCTGGATTTGGAGAGGGTGTTATATTGTACCCAGAGCTATTCTGTAAACTTTAAGTCTTTTTGTAGACACCTTAATTGTTGTTTTAGACACAATGCAATATATACATATATATATAGATAGATAGATATATATATATATATAGATATGTATGTATCTATATATATATATAAAAGGACAGATAGTTAATGATTAAAACTGTAATATCACTATCATAAAATAAAATATAGCCTGGTAGAACTTTGGATCCTGATACACAAAGTGTGATCAAACATTGCAGGTAATAATACTGAGCTGTTGCTTTAGTTTATCACCACAGGCTCTATAAAAGTAGTGGACATATCTCGGTCTGAAAAGTGAAGCCAATGCTTAAGTGCCTAAAACCTACATTCTTTCTGATGGTCAGCTGGGGCAAGTATGTTATCCCAAAATCCATCCCTATTTTGATATCCGCGCACTGAAAGCATCCGTTAGATGCCATTCATAGGGACGTGTCCCTACCATCTCTAGCAAATTCTACCCCCTTGGTGTCAGTCAAATGACTTGCCCCATTCATCTTACTTTCTAGTTCTTCAAATGTTGTTGCTGTGATGTTAGCTATAGAAGCAATAGAGTTGGGAGTATTACTGTCTGGAGCTGCTGTGCTGGCTCCAGAACCTGTCTCATCCTCTCTTCATGTTAGCTTCGTAGCAGCAACTGCAGCAATTGTTTGCTAACCCACAACTTAGCTAACCTTAGTTGCATTACTTGCTATGTCATTGATCACTCTTCATCATGAAATTGACTTTCTCCAGAATTGCGTACTCCACCTTTAATGGAGACAAACTGCAATGGTGTGTATGGTGATCAGAGAACTACTTGGTGAATCCACTTTCACATCCCACTTCGTCCACATCATGTCTGAGTAATCTGAACCAGAATCTGACCTGTAAACTTATGCTGCCTCATTTCATTTATAAGCAGATATACATTTTGGATTTTAAACCCTGCATGTAGGCTACACAAACTTAAACAACCTATATTGTTGTTTTGACTTTATTACTTATATATGCTTTGTATATTTCATTAAAATAAATTATATATCTTTAGTTGTACTACATTTGAATGCTATTATTGCCATTATTGTTTCCTAGACTTCTGTTTTCAGACCTAGCAATTAATAATTAGGTTATTACTAAAACCAATAATAATCGTATGCAGGGGCAATTATGTAATATGATTGTTACGAATATTGCATATGAAAGTAGATTGTTACGTGTCCCTGTGAAGTTTGCATTCCTTTCTGTGCTCTCCTGTGTCTCTGCGTTTCTGCCTTCTGAGTACTACCCTCCTCTGCCTTGCATTTGCATTGAGTTGCTGGTAGCAGCTGTTCTCAATCACCAAATCAGGACGTGGAGCTTAAAGGCAGGAACTTTTAGTGTCAGTTTAGTTTGTGTTATGGCAGCATTAAGGTGCAGACACACTGGATCCGTTGACAGATGCCAATTCAATGGATCCCATTAATTTTCTATGGAGAGCAGGCGATCCGGTCGTGCGGTGCATGATGAATACTCCACAGCAAATTGACTGACCATTTGCCGTATCTGATTTGCATAATTTGTCATTCACAAATTGTATGTGATTAGACCGGCTTCTCGAAAATTAGCTAGCTCACTGTGGGTATGTTGTGGTTAGGGTTAGGGGATCAGGGTTAAAGACAGCGCAAATTGATAGACTGATAACGATTTGCACTACGGTGCCATTTTTCCGACAATTTAACTGAAATAGTCTGTATGTGTTTGTTGTGCAATTATTTATCAACCATACTGTTTCATCTGTTGGGTGTGATTTTTGTTATTCTTGACAAATCTCACTTTTTAACCATAATTCTAAACAAAAACTTAGGCAGCAACTGGTAGAAGAAGTTATACAAAATGAAGAGGCCGAAAGGGCTCTCAGAAAGGAATGAAGCCATAAAAATGTCCCTTCCAAGGGCCATAATTCCCATCAGACTAGAGATTGTTGTTTTACCATGACTGGTAGGTACTTCTTTTTCATAAGGAACGGTGGTAAATTTTGATTTGCAGATCTTATTTAACCGTGTCTGTTGTTTCTTTTATAGACGAATCGCCTCCTATGTTTCAAAGACGCACATTTCTGTTGTAAATAAATCTCATTATTTTCTGGTCATACAGTTGTTTTCCTTTGGGTTTAAATTTAATATTGTTAGTCCCCTCATCCCCATGACATTTTCGGGGAAAGTAACATAGATATATGTATATAGTCTCATATTTACAACTGGCCCTTTGAGGGCAACCATAATGCTGATGTGGCCCCGGAATAAATTGAATTTGACACCCCTGGTGTAGTCCATTGACAACAGATAAATGTAAACTGAATGCAAGACATAAACAATGACAGGCAAACAGAGCAGCTATGAAATGAGGTGGCAAGGAACAACAGAGAAAAACACCAGTGAAAGGGAGAAAAAACAAGGACAGAGAGATTGATGAGATAGAGGTAGAGACAGAGAGGGAGGAGAGAGACAACAAGATATTTCCAGACTTGGGAGAATGTGTGGGAAAAGGGAAAGAGAAAATCCTTTAATCAACAGGCAGCTGCAGCATATAGAGTTGGATTTGTTGCAAGGTGTTACCTTTCTTTTTTCTTATTCAGCTGCTTTTCTTCCTCAGTGATGTGGTGGGCAGGGGAAGAAAGCTAGAAAGTATGACGTCAATTCAATCTTTTCTTTTTTAACCAATTGGAAACTTACAAGGACGTTGCCCAAAGCTCACTTGTAATCCTACAGCTATTGTGCTACCTGGCACACCAATCTGTGTGAGTGATCTCGGGTCAAATGGAACAACTGAAGTGTGAAAATGTTCCATGTCTTCTCATGTCAGTCTGCAGACAGTAGGGTCTGCTTTGATTTTAATTTACACATTAAAGGGTCAAAAATGCATTAACATGTGGATGTACTTCACTTTAGGTGAAAAATGCTAAATGCAATTAAACTGTGTAGTCCATGGATATTGCGTCATTTGATGCATTACAGTGGGTTGCAGCTACAGTTATTTTGCATACAGTACATTATTCATACATTTTTATGTTTTGTTATATACTGAATATATCAACTGTTATGTATGACCTGCGACTATCACTATTTTATCCATCACTCAAAAGCACTGTTGTAACTAATTCACTAATTTAAAAATAGGAAGCGGGGTCTATGGAAAAGAGGTACTGTATGTAAATCAAAAGCTCCTGTCACTCTGTTATGTGAAGAGACTAATGCATAACTGGTAGGAACACTGGTTGACAATGACAATCATTACTATAGCAGAACTATATCAGTAGAGAAATTAAACTTCTGGTTCTATCCTTACATGTAGTTTAAACTGAATAAACATTGGTAATTAATGTAAAGCAAGTTTTCTTGGTAACACTAGTTTTACACCCCCTAATGAGCACTTATAAACACTGAATACAAATGTAATAAATTGATAATAACACACAGAAAATGTCATTCACTCACAAACTCATTCATCAAACACATTGTGTAGTAATGACTGCACGGCACGAGTGTGCACAGGGAGGTCAGTAAGTAGACAGGCCAGCCAATCAGAGTGACATGATAGGCCATGGTTATTATGGTTATATATATGGTTAATAGGCCTAAGACAGCTATAGATAATTTTTTTGTGTGTCAGAGCATTTGATTCATTGATAGCCAGGATGTAAGAATTTCAACAAAAAATGCTTCTAAAATAAATTCCCAACCCATCTTTAAAAACCTAAATAGGGGGAATTAAAGTAAAGTGTTGCCCTTTATGTTTTAAGGCAAATCAAATAAGGATCTTGGCTAATGAAATAACGAGTACCAATTTATAATATCTTAATAATATGTACAATGAATTTATATGGCTGATTTTAATAATCGACTTTAGTTATCAGCTAACTTAATGCTCCTCATGCTCCAAGAAATTACTGCAGATGCTCTTTGGGACAATCACTGAGCAACAGGATGCATCCCCCCTCAGGTTCGAGCAAAATTGGCTTGTGGTGTGGTAATTAAGTAAAACGAAAAATACCTTAAATTATGGCAACCCATCAGAGTAATCAGTGTAGGATTTTAAACATCAGAGCACAGTGCTACATGTGTTATACTTACAAATGTAATTTTGTTACAGCTGGTTGAGTCTGAGATCTTGAAAGAGTAGCAGGAAGTGAGCATTAGATTTTAAATGCATTTCATGCATATTGTGGTAGTAAGGTATTTCCTCACCTTTTGTCATACTTGATTGATCCTTTTCTTCAAGAGTGAAGTTATTTTGAAGTTTTCCAAATAATTATTTTAATGATTATGCAACCTAAAACTAGCCTGTAAACAGAAGTGTTGCTTTTTCTCAACATATTTTCAATTATACTGTAATTGTATGTACTGTATACTGCATGTAAATATATATGTATATATAGTATACAGTGGGCACTCCTTATGTACACACACTGACACAGAAAGACCACACTTCAACAACATGCATGGCCCTGAAATCTGAGCAGTCTTTCAACATCCTTATCTAGCCACATGCTGTGATCCACTAAGGTGAGCACAACAGATAACCATAAGTGTATGCATAACAGCGTATGAGTCACTTGGACTCACACCTACTCTGTTTCTTATTTGGTGGTCATTATTTTCTATTAAACTTCAAATTAGTTGGCACTTCTTCAATGGTGTCAGGGGAAAAAATCAATACAACTTATATTTGTATACAACTTATTATTTGTACATGAAGCCCCCTGATGCTAATTATTAATTCAAGATATACAGTAGGACTGTATAAATTAAACTGACTTTACTTGACTGTGCATGTTAAGTCTCGTTATAATATTTACATACATTTATTGACAAGTTTACAGTCCAAATACTGAGCTGAAGTCCTCTTTTTCTAAACTGCTGCCTTAAGGTGTAGTCACATTACAGCAATTTGAGTTTGCGGTAAAATGATGCAACATTTGAATTACCCTGTGAATTATCAAATTACACATTTGTGCGTATAGCAGTGAAGCAATACAAACAAGTTACGCTTTATTTATGCAAATTCTGAAAGTAAGCATTATTGGTCACTTGATAGACACATGGTTTTATATTATCTTGCACTGTTAGGAGTAAAAATAAATAAGGGTTTTCCACCAGGGGAGTAAAATGTAAAGTTTAGCTAGCTGATCTGAGCTTCTATGCTGTACAGTTTTATTGCCAATAATAGCTGTTTGTCTTGCAAATGTAACTGGCACATTTCTGTCCACTTAGCAAAGTCAAAATATGGCACTGGAGAATAACATTACACGAAATTACAATCCAGTTACATATTTTACTACACTGACATATCCCTGAGCAAGACACTTAACCCCTAGTTGCTCCTGAGGTGTGCGACCTCTGATATATATAGCAAAGGAAATTACCTTCACAATTATTCATTTAGATGAATAATTGTGAAGGTACATTTGAGTCACTAGGGGTGCAGAAATGTTCTTTTAGAGGTACAGACAAGTTCAAAGATACAGTCCTCGTACCCTGCTAGGGTACATCTAGAGCGACAAAGCATTTGTACCCTTTTAGGTCCATTCCTGTACCTTGATTTCTCTGTGTGTAGAGAAGTGTGTCCATTTTGGGCTACTGTAGAAAAATGGCACTGCAACATGCCAATGTGTAATGCCAGAGTATGAAGATGAAATGGCACATTATAAGAAAAACATAACAGTCCATTATGTAAGGTCTTTACACTGACCACTTTACCACTGAAAACATATTTATGTATATTATATTGCATGTCTGTCAATAGATACTTCTAAATATTACACACTGGAGCTTTAAGTCTGTGTCTTTCTATAGTTTAGTGTTGATTCATCTTCATGGGTTTGTCGAGTGTCCCTGCCTGTCTTCGCTGTTTTCTGCCAGTGTTTGTGGACGCTTGTGCCATTTGGATAGTGTTTGCTTTATGTTTGGACTGCTTTCTTATTTTGAACACTTGCCTTCCTCTTCACTGTGTAACCCTGTTCATTTTTGTTGTTTCTCAGTAAACATTGTGACTGAATCTGCTCTGCCTGTGTGTTCTGCAATTGGGTCCAAATCCCTGGTGTCCTCCTGACTTGGCAAAATACGGAGTGTATGAAACCCATGGCCAAAATAGTTATACATTCTGTAGTTATGTTAATTATAGACAGAATTAGAGTGAAATAAAATATTTTCCCTCTTTTGCTGAAGAACCGCTGCAACCCCCTCAAGGACCCCGTGTAACCACTACTGTCTCTTTATAGTAAAACATTAATTAGCCTTGATCCATCCATCCATCGTCAACCGCTTATCCGGCATACAGGGTCATGGGGGGCTGGAGCAAATCCCAGTTGACATCGGGTGAAAGGCGGAGTACACCCAGGACAGGCCGCACACATAGACAAACAACCAGTCACACGCACATCTAAGGACAATTTACAGTCACCAATCAACCTACTCTGCATGTCTTTGGACGGTGGCAGGAAGCCGGAGCACACGGAGGAAACCCATGCAGAAAAAATAACCTTAATAACCTACAACTTCTCTTTTAAAATCATAAATAAAACTCTTTAAAAGGAAAGCAGTTATGTAGAATATATGTGAAAACAAGTTCACATGGTCATGTTCCAGCTATGTATCTTTGGACTTTTGCACGTTTGTGTTAAGGATTTTTTGCTCTGACAGCAGCCCCACAGAAATTTCAAGCCAGTTTTGAATAACTGAAAAATCCAGGCCTATGTCAAACCATCACCAATCAAATCAAGCTAACCCAGTTATCCACGTACAAAGAACATGGCCCAGCTGGAGAATCTAATAATGCTAATAATGTGCATGTGTGGGAGCAAGTGTCTCATGCATGCAAGCTCATGCGAGACATATTCCTTGTCACATTGTCAGTGGGCTACGTGGCTATCGCCTTGTGCCGTCTGCGAGGCAAATAACACAAGATTTATGTCAGTTGTACATTTTTAGAAAGATTTATTACAGTTAAAGATTAAGATATACAT
This sequence comes from Lepomis gibbosus, assembly GCA_029875015.1. Taxonomy (NCBI): domain Eukaryota; kingdom Metazoa; phylum Chordata; class Actinopteri; order Centrarchiformes; family Centrarchidae; genus Lepomis; species Lepomis gibbosus. Next base: position 14,518 of record JAPMOB010236789.1, read on the forward strand.
TTTCAGTCATTTTAAATCAACAGAAACATTACACACATATTTCACAGTGTATGTAACGAGAGAAACAATTCAAGGAAAGAAATTCAGACATGCTCGTTTCCCCCAAGGTTTAGTGCTAGGAATCCTTTTACGATAAAAGTCATTTCTACAGCACTTTTTAAACCAGAATAAGAGCTTTACACAGAATACAACACTAGCAACAACCAATGTACAGTAAAGATTTCTATTCACCTTTGGGGAGAAAGATTTATCGATACATAAGTGCCATTATACACACACCTGGACAGATTATTTTGAGCCTCCCTTCCTGGAGACAGGGGGGTTAAATACAGGCTAACACTGTCACTTCCATAAAAGCCAGATGTTGCATAAATGCTTAATAATATATCTTTTTTGGAAAATTCTCATCCACCCAGGAACAAACTTTAAAAAGTAAAAAAGTAGTGTCCTAACAAGTTGTACTTGTCACATCCGTTTACTTTGGTCTTTCCTAATTAACTTTGCCCCTGAGGGGAAAATACAAAGGGTCCTTGGTAGCAGTGATATTAAGTACTACAACGTCTTAGTACAAGGAAAAAAAGACACTTGAATCTGAACTCAAATGCATTCAAACTGTAGAATTCCACAGATATTTTCTTAGCCTCAGTTTAGATTTTTTTGAGGGAAGGAGAAATAATATTTTTAATTCATATCAGCTTGAAGCTTTAGTGCTTATTCAATCAGTGTTAAGTCAAATCTTTCATCCTAGAATATTACGGTATGTATTTATTCAACACCAGAACTCTGAGGAGCTGATTGTTGATTTTAGGAAAAAGGAGGCAAAGACACACTCCTGTCTACATCAGTGGAGCTGAGGTGGAGCAGGTGAACAGTTTTAAGTTCCTGCAAATCAGCATCATACAGAACCTGACATGGTCATTTCACGCTGGAAGAAGGCTTTATTTCTTATGGAAACTTCAGAAAGCAAATTTCCTCTGCCAAATACTTATTGACTTTTACAGAGGAGCAATAGAAAGCATCCTTATTAGAAACATCACAAACTGGCATGGGATGTCCACGGCCCAGGACCAGAGAGCTCTGCAGCAGGTTATGAAAAGTGCCCCGAAGATCATTGGTACTCATCTCCTGAGCATCAGTGACATCGGTGAAGTGAAGTCAGTGCAGAGCCCAAAGGACACTAAAAGGCAGTACCAACTCCAGACACAGCCTGTTCAACCTGCTGCCATCTGGCAAGAGATACAGAAGTATCTGAGGTCGCACCACCAGACTACAGAGCAGCCTTTTCTCCTGTACTTTGAGACTCCTCAGTTCATCCTCAGCATTCCACCATAAATAAGTGACATGGAACTTTCTGTTATGCTGGTTTTCCACATTAGCATACCACTACCACTATTTTTGTACAATACATATATGCATACATAAGTCACAGTGTATATTGTTTTGTTAGAATAACACATAAATGAACCTTGAACTTTGAACCTTGATCTAAAGCTGAGGAATGTATTTTTCTCCAAAGCTTTACAACGTTGAATGAAATATGACACCCACCCAAAGCCTCTAATATATACCAGATGTCATGGTGAAAGTGCATGGCCAAGTCATATGAAGTGGAAACATGTTTTGATTTTTTTTAATATAGCAGCTTGGACTAAATTTGGTTTAGTTCTTTTTAGCTGTGAATATTGTGAAATTAAACTGTGATACACTAAACAATCTAGGTTAGGGAATAAACGCATGCTTTGTTGCTCTCTTTTGCAAAATGTAACTTAAGGTGTTCTTTCTTTTTTAACATCACCAGTTATATGTTTAAACTTGTTTGAAAGAGCTGGAAAAATCCTGTCAAATCAGCGACAACCAAATCACACTACAGTAACTCAGTCTTCAACACATAATTAACAGGTAACCTGTAGGAAACCTGTAGCGATGTAGTCTGGATGATGGCAATAACTGTGGAAATCACTCTGGAGAACTGTACACCTTGAGCAATGAAGCATTGCGTCATAGAAAAAGTTATTGAAACTTTTTATAGATGAAGATAAATCAAGATGAATAAAAGAGCTACTCCAAGATATTATTAATCATTCAGATTTCAAAAGCAGTGATAACATCTGTTTAGATTCCTTTAACTTAAAATCTGCAAATTTATCCTTTTTATTGTTAAAGTTATTGATTACTCCCCCACCCATCACAGAACAGCTGGTAATAATGCTGCGTTCCGTTTACCTCGGAGGTCGGAGATCGTAGCCGGGAATGACGTCACACCCGAGTTGATGGCGTTCCAGTTACAACCTCGTTCAGCCAACTGTTTGTTTACAACTATAGGTTAGCTATTGATACGGCGGTTGATTAAAAAAACGCATTATGTGGTATTTACTCACACTAAACACTGTAGCACCACATCCACAGACAGCTGTTGGACAGCACTTTGTGTACGAACATTTATGTGAGTCACAAGTACACAGAAGTGCTAATAAACAGTCTAAACTACAGCTTTCAGTAACTGTTGATACCCCGGCAGCCATCTTGGATCACAAAGTCGGGGTAGTGCGGGTTGTCCCGACTTTCCGAGTCGGAAATCCGACTTCAGGGAGCGTTCCAGTTGAAAGTTCCAACTGGGAACTCGTAAATTCCGACTTCCCGTGTCAAATGGAACGCAATATTACTCTGCCACTCACCTTTTAAGCACAAACAATTGCAGTTGCTATTGCCTTCACCCATCCACTCTGGCATTTTGACAGTTAGCGGTGAAAACACTTGTTGAAAAGCCAAACACAAGAAATGGCAGTTCAAACTCTGCTTCTGGTACATTGTACAGAATACAAGATTTTCAGCGTGAAAAAATAAAACTATGTGTCATCTGTTTTAGCTTGTAGCATGCTAATGGCACTAGCAGCACAGAAATGCTGCCTCCCTGCATGTAAAGTCCACTGCAGTCAACAGCTCCATCTGGAGTCTGTGTGCAGACAAGCAGCTACATTAACTGCCTCAGGCACAAGTGTAACAGAAGTTAATCTACACTACACACTTGTTGACACATTTGCATTGACAGTTGTTAGTTTGCGCCATTAAGACAACTATTTCCCTACAACAAAAGACAGCCCAGTGCCATTTAATTTAATTCAATTCAAACTCCATTAAAATACATGGACATACCAAATACACATAAAGGCTTTAAAAGCTGATTCGATCAAGGGTTCCATGTGCTCACAAGGTTTTCCAAACAGCCAGCTCATCTTTAATACTGTAGACTGTGGCTCAGAAACAAAAAAGAGTCTACAGAGGTAGGCAGAAGTGATGTGCACAGGCGACTGTGAAGAGAGGCTATCACCTGATCATACAGGCGCAGAGACTGAATGATTGTCTGTTTCTGTCTATATATATTTTTAGGGTTATTTCATCTTCTGACCTCAACACACAGCGTCAGCCACAGAGCCGCCACTTTGGACATCAACTCATCTATTTCTCTCCAATCAACCCTCCCCTCCACATACACAGACCACTCTGTCTCCTCTTAATGATCAGAGGTCGAATATTGATTCTGCTAGTTTGAGAGCTGATGTGCTACAAACACCGCACACATAAGTCACATGCCTGTTACCTTGAGAGAGTTCTCTGATCGATCCCTGCCGGCTTTTTTATGTCGGCCAGACAAAATTGGTGACCGACACCACTCTGATACGATCTCAGTGCACATGCAGAGAGGAAGCTTGATAAAGAAAGGCAGGAGGTGCATGCAGACTGCTTGAAGCCAGAGTGACTCATCAGAGCAAGGGGAAGGTAGAAAGCTAGGAGAAAGAACAGGACTGGTTAGAGCAAAAAAAACAAGTCATCTCTTATTTGCAAAGTAATTCTGAATAGTCCAACAGCTGTCTGCTTCTCTTAGAAATATTTTAACAACTGGCAGATACGAGCCTGACGTGAATGGAAATTAAAACGTCAAAAACATGTTAGTGTCAAATAAATGCAAAGTAGAAGATTTCTTTTCCAAATTGTACAATGAAAAGTGCAAACGCAGTACTCCGAGTATTGGGTATGCACTACAGTATGTATTCTTCATGCACAACTACAGTACGTGTAATGGTGATCACTTATCACAGTAAGAACAGACTTTACTGCTAACTCTCTCAGACTTCCCCTGGGATATAACTGTGTATAGATATAATAGAAAGGTTTTTGGCTCATTGACAACAGGCGTAAACACACTTTTTTCTGACTTGGAGCTAAAACTGCAGATCTTTAAAACAAACCCAAAATCTCACACAATCCTTGTGGTTCAGTAGTCAGCAACAGTTGGTGTTTTACATCATGCACCCAGCATGTGGTGAGAATGGTGGAGCAGTTTATTCTTTTAGATTAGTTTAGATTAAACTAATTTATGCAAGGAAATTAGATCACTGCGGCAAATGTAATAAGAATGTAAGCACACTAACGAAATATGAAATAAGCAGTAGACCATTTAGGTGGAGAACAACAGTGGAGAAAAACTAGCAGGAGTTAGTTGCTGGCATTTTAAATAAGGAACTTGAAGACAAGGTTACCATCTTGACTACATGGATTATCAAATACCCCTGTGCAGTCTTTGGTACTTTGAACACAGTTTAATAGTGAGATAGTAAGCAATTTACTGAAATTACATGTTGTGTCCATCCCGTTTATACATATAAGAGTAGACTAAACACAGGATTTATTGCAGAGCTGTTGTATTAGACTGCATCAGTTGTTGCTAGGCGTACTTAAAAGCGTACTCCACCGATTTGTGCAGAGTTTTTGTTGTCATAGCTGTTGTAACCTTGAAAATGAGAGCTGGCCTTCCCTGCACTGGAGAAAACACAGTGTAAATGAGCCATATCATTATCCTGGCATCCTGAGTGGCACTACACAATACTGTCTCTTTAGGGCAAGCCTTTATACACAGCTGTGGGACAGTGTTTACTTATATACTCACAAGTCTCATAAAATCTCGCCATTTGGTCTGGTCAGGACCAGTCAAACAGGCCCCATAAAGAATAAGACGTCATCAACTTCCCTTTCTCAACTCCTTTTGGTGCTGTAGACTGATGGAAATGCAGGAATGGAGTACATACTGTTAACATGTGCACATACAGCACTCCCATACCTGTTCTCTGGACTGGCCAACAGCAGAAATGAGTGTGGCTTTTTGGTGTGTGTGTGTGGGGGGGGGGTCTGTTGCCTGTGTGTGGTAGCCTGTTGTTAACGCTGCACTGACCTGGATGACAACAGCATGATCTTAATGGCTTCAAAGTAGGCAGCTATCCCAGACAATTACCATCAAATTTGTCCCTCAATGCGCAATCTCATCCTCGCTCAACCATTTTTCCATTGCAGCCTAATTTCTGTCTCAGGTGCCCAGGGCCACCATCAAGGTGATTTATTGTTTGGACATTGCTCCATTCCTCTCTGTGTCTCTTTCTGTCTCACACAAGTTAGAATAAACTTAGGATTGACATGAAAGCTGGCTTTAACACCATCTGCTGTATAACAAAAGAAAAGAAAAAGAGGGCTGTATGTGAGCATTAACACCAACAACTGGTCTTGGCTGCAGGTGATTACAAACATCCATGGGTGGGACTTCACATTAAAAGGCGGGGTCACGTTTTTCACATAAATACTCGCAGTGTTTCGAGGCACTACATGACCCTGTGAGTGACTCCTCATCAGGAATGTGTTTCCCCATCAGAACGGACCTGTGAGAAAATCCTGGAAAATCGGCAGCAATGTCTGTTTTTGCGCCTCTGACTGTGGAAATGTTTGCATGCTGACAAAAAGAAAATGCCTCAAGATGAAAAGTCAAGTGTGAGGGAAAAGAGCGAGAGAGTTGATTTTGACCTCAGAAGCGCACTGTTCCAAAACAGCGTGAATACTGTAGAAGACGCGCACCACGCCACCGGATAGTGGAGAGGAGAAAGAGCGCACAGAAGCGCACAGGTAGGCTGAATCCCATTGCTCTTGCTGTTTTTGATAGAGATATGAAATATTTTTTAATCGTCGCTTCTTTTAGTCCTTCATTTCCCACAAGAGAAACGTAATCATACGTAGGTTTGAAAAAAAATCACAAGCTTTAAAGTTTTATTTATGAAACTCAGATTTAATGAGCCATGACTGTGGGCTTCAGCTATTAATGTTTGGTTAGGGGGAAAATGTCAAAGCCCCATTCAGCCTAAAGGGGACAGGGGCTTCAAGTGTTTGTTTTCTCAACAATATGCTGCGGGCGGCGCGTCACTCCCGTGTTTTGGAGCGCGGTTCAGTGAATCTTCGTCACACCACTTATTTGTGCAACACATTTTTCACAGCCTCGGGAAGCAACGTCTGACAATAGGCAGTTATACAATTATTATTATTTTAGGTCACCCACAAGGCACCAGGTGAGGACATAAGACATATAGGTAGCCTACTGGCCACTCTCACATTCATTTAAGTGCCATTTGGCCACTGCTCTAGACATGAATGCATTGCATAATATAATTATGTCTACCTTCACGACCTTGAGATCCTATACAAAACATGATGCAGGGTTACAGTTTGGTGCACCCATAATATCTTTATCTTTATTTTAGTTTTCTTAGAGAAATTAATAGTAACTCTCAAATCAATAGACAATTCATTGTTTTACAGTCTACATGAAACAAAAATGTCCACATTAAGATAAATGCACCAACGTTCTCCAAAGACTTGAGCTGGCCACCAACAAAGCAAATGTAGTGAACGCTGCCTCCTCACATGCAATATAGTACAAGACAAACTGACTGAATTGTTTGAATGCAGCAAAAACAATGGAAGATATGAACTGCAGTCAAAGGTTGCAGATCCAGAGATTTTAGGCAAATAAAAGGTAACTGGAGTTAAACATTATTTTCAACTTTAGTTAAAATTTACTGTTATCCCATCTGCATGACTGCATTATTGCACAAAGTCACAGCAAACATCAGTACTGTAAATCAGTGCCTTAATTAGGTCAACAAGCATATCATCACATTTTTGTATATGGTGAAAATATGTGCCACAGAATATCCCAGAATTAATATGCATTTGTACTAACACTGGAGGTTTTTCAAAAAACAAGTGAAGTATCTGACAAAACTATTGATAAATATGTTTGGCCCACTTCAACTGTGTTAATGTTAAAACCAAGAATATTCGTCACTGTAGCTCTCTAGCTCTTCTGGGCTGTTGGCTACTTGCCACCTGGCTGCAGGTTATTGTTTCTGTATTATGGACATCTAATCCAACAGCAGTGACAGTACTTGGAACCTGCTTAATTGATGTTGCGTTCTTCTAAAGTGCAACCTCCCATTAAGAGAAATGTCATTTGGCCTCTTGCCCAGACAATTCATTGGAAAGTTTCTCTTCTCTCCTGATAAATATGGGCATCTTGCCCAGGGAGTGCCCATGTGTTGTTGTGAGTGTGAATGGTGCAAAAGGTAGACATGACATGAATGTTTTTTAGCCTGGGTGGTTGTTAAGTGTCCTGTATAATAATTGTAGATTTGTGTCTTTTCTCTCACAAGCTATTTCATACTGTAATCCAAACGGTCTTCAGCACTCCCTCCTTCAACATGGATGGACACAATTGGACCTCGATATCTGAGAATGCCAGCATCACGTCCTCCATGTCTTACCCCAGCTCCCCCACCCCTAGTAACAATATCTCAGACGTACCCGCGCCAATGCCCTTCGATGTGGTCACCGCAGTCGTCTACACCATCGTGTTCATTATGGGTCTTCTGGGTAACACGCTGGTCATCTACGTGGTGGTTCGCTACGCCAAGATGAAGACAGTAACCAACATGTACATCCTCAATTTAGCCTTGGCGGATGAACTTTACATCTTGGGAATTCCCTTCCTAGGCACTAATAGTGTGCTGTCCTACTGGCCATACGGGGATTTCTTCTGCAAGGTGTGCATGACTGCTGATGCCATGAGCCAGTTTGCCTCCACCTTTTGTCTGACGGTGATGAGCATTGACCGCTACCTGGCCGTGGTTCATCCTATTCGCAGTGCCAAATGGCGGAAGCCACGGGTGGCCAAGACTTTTAATGGCATATTGTGGGTTGTGTCCTTTCTGATTGTGCTGCCAGTCACAATCTACTCCCATGTACAGGAGGAGCTCAACACCTGCAACATAACCTGGCCTGAGCCACGGGAGTTATGGTCCATTGTCTTCATCCTCTACACATCCATCCTGGGCTTCTTTGGTCCTCTGGTTGTCATCTGCCTCTGCTACCTTCTCATTGTCATCAAGGTAATGGGACGGATAAAACGTTTGCTTTTATTAGTGTCTAACCCAATTTCGTAATTTCCTTGTGAGGCTCTGCTCTCATAATCATATAACCTTTCAACCGACCATCTCACTTTCAGGTGAGGTCAGCAGGTGTGCGTGCAGGCCTGACCAGGCGGCGTAGGTCAGAGCGTAAGGTGACGCGCATGGTGGTGATCATCGTTTTGGTGTTTGTGCTTTGTTGGCTGCCTTTCTTCACGACCAACATTGTCAACCTGATTCATATCATCCCTGAGAACAAGACCACCGCTGCAGTCTACTTCTTCCTGGTCATCCTCACCTACGTCAACTCCTGCGCCAACCCCATCCTCTACGGCTTCCTCTCTGACAACTTCAAGCAGAGCTTCCAGAAGGTGCTCTGCGTCCACAAACCAAATGGCGCTGACACTACAGACCAGATGGGGAGTAAGAAGAAGGAATCCAAGGAAAACCACAATCCTATTCTCTCACCCAGAAATCACACACAGAACGGAAAAATGCAGAGCACTATACAGGTACTGTACAAACGATTTTCATGTAATTCGAGTAATTTCTGAATAAAGACATACATTCATCTTTATTAGCACATTTTACAGCGGGTATAGTCAGCCCATTACAAGCTTCTGATGCATTGAATAGTTTATAGTGAACAAGTCTGAAACTATGAAATGTTATTTAGGCCAACTTTCTGGCCCAAGCCTGCCCCAAAGCCATAAGCCAATATTGTAATGTTAAAAAGAAGGATGAAAACAGAGAGAGACATAATTATTATTATTTTATTATTAAATGTCATACATAGTAACATGTTTCATAGTTATTTTTAAACTTTATGACCATACCAAACCAAATCCGCAGCCCCCACTGTCTGTGTGTTGTCTCCCTGATGTTTTCCATTCTTCTGTGAGAAAATGTAACCTCCAGAGATGTAGCCCACTTTATGAAACAGACAGGAATGAGCCCCAGGAAATAACCCTCAACTATAACAACAACGTTTTCTGTTGTTAAGCTCATCAATGATACTGTGTCTCATGCTGTCTTTATTGGGTCCCTAATCTTTGTGTACGTGGTATTGTTTCAGCAGCCTGTCCAGATGGAGGTTATCGGGGACCTTGACAGTTTGTCATTAACGTCAAAAACAGTGGTCAATGGCCAGTCAGCGGTATGAGTGCACTGCCACATGGGACTTCGATGATTTCCTGTCTTTAATGCTGATCCTCCCTCTCTGACTGGGACATTTGTGGAGAGGACAAGAGGAACAAAGTAAAAGAGAAAAGTACATACAGCATTCATCACAGAGCTTAGCTTTTTTGTTTGTTGTTTATATCTTTGTACTCTTACTAGATTAGCTGCATTGTACAAAGCATTTGTTTATGTAATTGTACAAAACAAAAGAGACTTTAAAATGCTTATGGCTATATTCTCAAATTGTCAAATAGCTGTATTTACCGTAGCTAGCCTTTTTTCTGATGTGCTTTTGTTTTATTTGCTGCTGATGCTTTTTGATGTTAATGCAAACTCCACATTTTCTCTATGTTTACCTGTTATCTTGATAAATTCAGTATAATGTGCATTCCACAGCACTAAGACACATCCGTTGTCAGTACAAGCTAGCCTCACACCAAATGACTGGAATTAAACAATGATTGAGAACAGGATTTCTGTTAAAGCAATCTTGTGACATTTTGGAAATACACTTATTAGCATCCTGGTGGAGAATTACATGAGAAGATTTAGACCACTCTCACATCTCATAGGTTATAAGGCTACATAGCTTAACTTAGGAAATGGGGAAAGAGTTAACCAGGATCTGTCTAAAGGTAACAAAATCTGCCTATCAACACCACTAAAGCTCACTAATTAACATGTTATATTTCTCATTTGTCTAATCTGTACAAAAGCCTTAGTGTAAGTATGTTTCTCGTACTTTACACTCAATGACATTTGTTTCCTTTGGTCTGTGGACCAGGTAACTGTGTGCTGTTTCCTTTTTTGATGATTGGCTTGTTCAGATCATTTCCTCTTCCACTTCCTTCCAAAACACACCTGTGATCAGATAACCAATGTATCTGTAAAGACCAGAAGGGCAAGAGAGCACAAAGAAAACAGCACACATGCTTTACAGTGGTAGCATACAGCCACCGTAAACGTTTTTACAAAGAAACTTTACCTTCAGCTTTTCCTTGCTTATCATGGGTGGGTCACTGCAAAGAAACAGTCTGACTCATGAACCCCCATAAAACCTTTTTTGTAGGGATCAAACAATGAGATATGCCGTGGTATTTGTGAGCCTATAGAGTTCCTGGTAGCAGGTTTTGTTACATTTGGACAGAGCCAGCTTCTTCTGCCAGTTTCTAACTGATATCCCTATTTTAAAAAACACAATGCCATGTAACCCTGCGCTGATAATTCACGTATCTCTTATAATAGAGATTGCCAGAATACTCTAGTAATACTAGAATATTTTAAATGAAAATCCCTCTCTTTTCTTTTTCTGTGAAATGTAATGCAATCACTCATCTTGAACTCAGAGGTGTTTTATTTGCTGTATGGAATGTTATTTGGAGTAACTGACTAACCCTGCCCATCATATAAAACCACACTAGACTGTACAGCTGCCTATCGTCTAACTCTCAGCTAGAAAGCAAATAAGCACATTTCCCTGAAAAGTGCAACTGTTCCTTTGAGAAGAGAAACTCAGAGTACTAGAGTGATGGAATTTGTGCTGTGGAAAAATACATCATGCTGCATTTACCATGTGAGCCATTGTAGTACAGGTAATTTCACTCCTGTTCAGTGATTTTTTCACCAGGCCTTTACTGGGTCTCACACAAGCTATTGTTTGAAAGTCAGCTATACTGTTCTTTCCTTTGTTTGAAAATGTATAGTATTTAATGGAAACTCCTTTAACTAGAGGGAGCACTTTTCTGCTGGTTACTGTAAAGCTGGTTAAAATATTGATATTTTATTTTAATATAATACTAAGATGCTCAAGACAATTACATTTCTTTTGGCTTGTTAAGTTCTTATTGGGTTTTTGTGACATTTTGACTTCAATGTTACAAAGCTGTGAAAAGGCCTTGCAATAGCACAGCCAAGTTATGGACATCCTCTAGTGGATATATCTCTTCTCTCTCACATTTCTAAAACAACTACCACTGGATTGGACTCCATGCTGTCATTTTTTTCATCCTGACTTGCCATTTAGCTGCTGGACTGTGAGCTTTACCATTGATGCAACCTTATTTGGAAGTTGCTGGACAACACTGTGGCATCTCCATAGTTGTAACTTGAGCCAAGCAGGACCATTTTAACAATGTTTATGGTGAGTCTGAGCTTCTTTAAAAAAAACACCCAGCAAGATGGACCTGTGGAAACATGGATACCTTACAGGAGACAAAGGATTTATCCGCGTTAGAAACACTGTGAATTTCAAAATATAGGTCATTTTGAATATGGAGTCTTGAGTTCCATGACATTCTCACATACAGTATATAATAAAAATGTTAACTCAGTCATTTGGTTAAAAGAAGTCATTATGAATACTAATAAATTATCAAGTCTATGTTGCATGTTCACCCTGCATTAATCCTACACAGTACTATGTGGGGCTGCTAACATGTGCCTGTGTGAAACAGAGCTTTTATGTGTGCATCTATCCCATTAACAGACAATTGATGTTTAATATTGCTGTGATTTGTCAATATTATGATGGTTAATGTTTCAGACTGAAGCAACGGATTTCCAGGAGAAAGAGAACAGTGGCAGCTTTATGCTTAAATGTTAATTTCTCAACATTAACCAATTTTGTGTCATTTTGGGGGGATTTTTGTAAGGGAGGGGGGCAAGAAGAAGTTTCTTTCTTCCTCAGGGCAGCTCACTGGGACAGATTTGGATGTATTATTTGATATGCCACAAAAATAAAGCATTTACATAAAAATATGAAAAGCTGTTGTCAGCCAAATGAAGGGAGGCAGTTCAAAGTTTCCCTGTGAGCTGAGTTTTTTCTTTGTTGTTAATAGTGATGAGGTTTTGTTTGTTCTTTTTTCCCAGATTGATGACCTAGCAGCCCTTTCACTGTTACTTTAATAAATGCAACCATTTCAAAATACTGTGTGAAGTGCAAATTATTTCAAGGAAGGATTTAGAATTAAAAAGTCATCTTAATTCATTGTCATATGCACATTAAAAGAATTATTGCATACAGTAAGCTTTACCCATCTACAAACTGGTTTTGAAGTGATCTTTTGGTAATGATAGTTCGCTGTAAAAGATGTGTGACAAAATCCACAGTCCTCTGTGTAAAAATGCATTTTAAACCAAGGCTAATATCAGGTTTAAGTATTCTCAGTCAGCCAAGTGTGACAATAGCCGATTCAATTAAATACATAAAACAAATGAGCCTTTTTTATGATGGCACAGTAGGGCGATATAAATAAAATCAGGGGTAAAAAAATTTCTCTGAGATTACAGTCATAAATTTACAAGAAAAAACGATTTTTTTCAGTCATTAATAAAACAAGACAAGAGTAACTGTAGATTTAAGTGAAGAAGGGTAGCTTTTAGACAGTTAGTCATATATTACGGACTGCAACAAAGCCACTTGAAAGCATGTGTCGCATCTTAGTGATTTATGAACATCTGCAGTTCTTCCCCAATTTGTAATGCTTTTGGTCTTAATATAATCAAATAATCAGCTCATAATATTGTTTGTTGAAAGTAGCTGTTACATGCGCATACCCTGCTTTTAATAAGAGCCTTTAATAACACAAGCACATCCTTAAAATAGTATTTGTTAGAGTTTTTTCTCGTAAATTTACCACTTCAATCTACAATACAATGGTCATAATATGCTGTCGTAGTTTTGTGTTCAGTATATATGCACACATATATGCTGGCTTGCTTCAGAAGAGACATAGTACACAAACTGTAATAAACTGAAAACTGAAAGCTGAAAAACTACGAATATTAAGACAAAGGAAACTGTTGATAAAACATTCTTGTGGGGTCCCCGATGCTTGTTTTGGAAGTCTATTGCCTCCTCATCACTGACCCTAAGTTTGCACCCTAAGTATAAAATAAAATAATCTTTGTAATGATCAAATGTGCAGAACAACAAATTCCACAAAACAAAAGAAAAGTATCTGAAAACAACAGTGACATGTCAAATTAATGATATATCACCTATCACCTTTTAAGTCGGTATGGAAAACATGTTAGCAGTTGACAGTTGCTTATTTACACATCCAGCAGTTACATAGCAATATTATCAGTCGTGTTTCTGGTCAACTGCTGAATGTAAGTCCAGTACTCAGTCTCTTTTAGTTCTGATTTTGGTCTCCACCAACTCCTGAGAGAAATCTCACTCATCAACAGAGTGCTCCACGGCAACAGTACAGGTCCTGAACTCCTTTCAAATCTTGCACTGTTAAAGCCGCAATTAACTTTGGCTGAAGAGAGCAACAATACTCAGTAAGCAGTAAATGGGCATGCCATGCTTGAGTGTAACATCCACTAGAGACAGGGGGATCCTAACTTTAAGCCCCCCTCGTGTCCCCTACTTTTTTAATCCAGCAAAATGCTGTGGTAGCTCTCTAGATGTCAAACTCCGCCAAACTGATCAGACACCACTGGGTAATCAAGTGGACCTACTCTTGCACTGTAAGTACAAGCCATTAAGTTAAAAACAATTGAGATGGTGGCTATACAAAAGGTTTTGATATATTTCTAACCTGCTGTGATTGAAGTTGATGCCGTAAGTAATGTGCCATAGATCTACCCGTCCTATGATTCAAAGAAATAGCTCATAGTATTGTATCTTTGGGGCAGTGAAATCAAAATAAAGAATGAAAATGCATTTTAAAGGGAAATTCATCAGAAAGGATAAGTTGGTAAGCGCACCAACTCCATCGCTGTTATCTTAACATGCAACTGTTATATATCACACTATACATCATTGACTGAATCAACACTTCATTCATTGCAACACAGTGAAGCTTCAGCCTATGAATTTAAACAAATTCTACTCTGGACCATGTGTCTTTGGTAACATCCGTACTTTTCTCCCCCTGCTCCTTAAACTCACCTTTATGTCGTCCCTAAAATCTTTATATACCGCACTTCTATAACATGCTGCATACTGTACTTTCTTTCTTAGCCCTTATTACATGTCTGTTTACTGACAACCTGTTGTTGTAGAAACACACTCTGTGCCTTCTGCAGCTTCTGGTTACCTTGATGTTTACGGTCATGCGGCTTTTTGTTCCATCAACCTCAATGTCAAGCAAAAGAACCAGTATTATTAACAAACAGAGAGAAGAGCATGTTACAATAGAATTGTTTTTTGACTCTCAGGTGATTCTGAGAAAAATAAGCCATGAAAGGCTAACATTTGTTGACGTTTTGTTACTGAATGAAAAAAATTAATGTAGTACACACCATAAAGATTCTCATTGTGACTTTGTAATTAATTGGTGTAACATACCTCAGAGGTGTTTTTGTATCTGGGCAGAAATGACATTGATTTGTCCCTTCCATTAGTTTGTAATACTAAAAGATTATCACTCTACAGCACAAATCTGCAAAAGTCCCACGTACTATACATGCCTGACTTTGACTTTGGTTTTCAAAGGTCTGAAGCTCCCCAGTTTAGAGACAACACAGTAGGCATATTTCATCTCACATAATCCCAAAAGAGCGAGTAATTCCAGTTATTTCCAGCCACATTAGCAGAGCGGCTCTGCAGGGAGACTCTTGACCTGCAAGGCGAGGGTCATGTGAGCAGCGGAGACAGATGAAGGTGTCATTAGACTGGTTTTTGGCCGCCTTGCAAGCTTGTCTATTTGTATTGCAGAAGAAGGTAAAAGCTGAAGAAGCTTATTTTTTCTTCTGCACCAGCAATGCAGGAGAATTCGCTTTTCTCTTCTCATCCATAGTTACATACGTGAATCTTCAGTTATGGTGAGAAATCCTGTTTTCATGGGACAACAACTGATTTATTTCTGGGAAGTAATTATTTTTAAGCCAACAAAAAACAGTCTGTCATATTTCAAGTGTCTGTTCACATCCTTGTTAGTTTTCCCACCCTAACTCATGGGAGCTGGTTCTAAATTGTGGTGGTCCTGGTACATTTGGTGTGTAAGCAAGACTAAATCCCCAGTGCCCCTCCTCAACCCCTGACCTGTTTAAACAGTGGTTTACACAGTCTGTGAATGTAATGTAAAGCATATGAGACTCACTGGTTAGCATGTTAGAATCGATCAAACTCTGAGGTGATAGTAAACAAATATTGTAGAATAAATATTTATAATGTGTGAGATGTCAGCCCCACAGATTTTAAAAAACAACATTAATCTGTTAGCAAACAATTATTTTAGCCTGGACAGCCTGGGGCTGGAAAAAACCCTGGTTACTTGGACAGTTGGTGAGAAAACCGCAGTTGTTGTGGATGTTTTTCCCCAAAGCCCACAATGGACAGATGGGTGGCAAATGTGCGTCTGCTTACCAACCCCGGTTTCAGAGCAGCCATTTCCCTGAGCTTTTCCAATAAGACCTTCCGGGATTGGGGCTATTGGTGATGGAAAATGTCTCCCACGCTGTTGATGAGACAGGCCGGGAGGGGATCAGGTGTTTGGTCGTGTGAGTTTATATGTGTGTGTGTGTGCGTGTGTGTGCTTGTGTGTATCTGTCCGCAGCTAATCTTGAAAACCACTGGACCCATCAGCCTAATATTTTTTGTGCACATTTATGACTGTATGCTCAAGGACCTTAAGTGGTTGCAATGATTCACAATTTCTTTTTATTGACTGCTTTGTTTTATACCGCCATTGACTGCTGACTCCACAGTCCTCTTAGCCAGCCATAAGGGCAACAAGTGATCAACAACTGCTTTTGTTTGGAACCTTGCTTCCGCTTCCTGTTGGCAGATTCTTTTGTTGGCATTTTCAATTTGAAATTGACATTTTACAACTCTGCTATTTTAGAATTTTCCAAGATTTTTTCGATACATCCTGTCTACTCTAGTTACACCTTGATTGTGTAACCTGGATATTCAACTCCATTACTCTCGTGCATTCGCGCTGGACAAACACTCCCTGTTCCACCCTCTTGACCAACGTGATATAATGGGATGGCAAAAAAAATTGCACACCACTTTTAGGGACATTTTGCGTGCCCTGACGACACATTTTAAGCCTTTCGCGTGTCATTTAACAGAGATGGCGCATTTTATGAATTTTTGACATGCAGGACTAAGTCAGATGATCTTCATGGTCAAGGTAACATTAGTTGGGTGACCTTCATCTTCACAGTTAGGTGACCTTTATCATCATTGTAACAATAATTGACACATGTTTGCGGTTTCAGCAACTACTAGGTTAAGTTTTAAAAAAAAATTGTGGTGTATAATGTAATGTAATAATATGTAATAATATTTACATTACATCAGTTAAGATGCATTATGTAAATGTAACGTAAGTTAAATATGTATGTAAGCTTAGTCCTGACTTTTGGTTTCACAATGGACATGAACAGCAGCCTCCGGTGTATAAGTTTTGTGTTTGTTTGACACATCCTTCCACCAACCTTGTCCCTACACAAACGTTTTCATTCTTTATAATACATCACCTAAATATTTTTTCTCTAGACTTGTGTCTACTGAGCGCACTCTTCCAGTTGCAAGCAGCCAGCGTCACACACACTCATTGTATCATTTCCTGTCATGACTATCGTCAAATTGCTGATGCTAATGAGGCTTATTCTCATAACTAAGACAGTGTCGAAACTTCTGAATCAGAAATTCTGGTAGTTGATGCAGCTAAGATGTATTGTGCGAATGTGGTGTTTAGTATTTTTATGAGACTTGTAAGAGACTTTTATTATATTTTTTATCTCTCTCTATACTGTAAAACAACTAGCATATAAATTATCTTTAAAGAGTACAAGCAGTAAATAAAGAAAAACCAAGTCATCACATTAAAAAATAAAGGCAGCAGGATGAAATCAGTCTCAGTACACTTCAAGAAGTTGCATCACTTTATATATACTAAATTCATGGTTATTTATTAAAGGTAGCTTTTAAAAAGTGTTCATGTTCATGCAGTACCATGTTCAGGCTTTGGGTTCACTATCACTTCCAGTAAATCAGTCTGTTTCATTTTAAGTGGGAGCTATTATTGAGCGTGGGACACATCCTATCATCAGCTTTGTAGTGCTGCTGGGTGACATAAATCAGACACCAGGAAACTGACTACACCTGGCTTTATGGTCTTCATCTTCTTTACAAGATGTGTTTGTTGACACTGTGAAGTCAAAGAGAGGAGGAGAAGAGTGAGTATTTTTTCTCAACAAATAAACTATATGTCCATGTAGTGACAATGCAGGAAGGGGTGTAAGATTTAGGGGATCTACTGTCAGAACTGGCAGGAATGGAATATAATACTGATAAGTTTTTTTTTTGTTTTTTCATTACGTTAGAAAGAGCCTTTTATATTTACAGAGTCCTCTTCCACGGGGAAACATGGTGGTGCAACATGGCAGACGTTGCACCACCATGTTTCCCAGAACAGAGAAACCAAACACAGACTCTAGAGAAGTTTGCCTTCAGGGCTTATTGCCAGAAGACCTTCCTACTTAATTAGGTTTGGGCACCAAGATGAATAAAAAAGGCAGTAAGCCTCTCTACTTGAGGAAAGCCTTTCTGTCAGAGCGCTCTCAAGGCAAACTTCTCCTATGATGGAGTTTCGCGGCCACCATAGGTTCTCCTACAGACTTGGAAGGGGAGGGGGGGGATGCGTTGCAGGGTCAGTGGGTTGCAATCTGCAACCTCAGAGGTTGAGGCAACTAAATCCTACACAGTGGACCTTCAAGAATTTATTTTGGTGGATGTGAACAAGATGCTAGAAGTGTAGAAGAAACGCACCAAGTTATATTTCTGTATTCAAAAGAGTGAACACATTTTGGTGAGATATTACAAAATAAGTACAAAAGGAGTATATATGTAAAATGTACATATTACCATTTTAGAAATAAAATGATCACCAGGGTTAAATTGTTATTGTAGCTATATTATGACTGAACAGAAAAGGTGGTCAGGGTTCTCCTCTATATAAACTACATTACATTTAGCTGACGCCAAAACAGCTTACAATAGCTTTATATGTCAGAGGTAATATGCCTCTGGAGCAACTAGGGGTTAAGTGTCTTGCTCAGGGACACATTGGTGAATGTGTCACAGGGTGAATTTAACTTGGAACCCTCACACCAAAGGCATGTGTCTTATCCACTGCGCTGTCACCACTCTCATATATATCTAGCTAGTGCAGTTTTTGTCAGATTGAAAAGATTGTCTTTGTTGTGCCTAAGACCTGACACAAGCAAAGGACAAAAGCACGTTTTTATTTTACTTCATCCATCACAGGTCGTACACTGTATCAATCCACGCCTGGTAGGCTAAATCACCTATTCAGTCGGCTAGCATGTAACCTGTTATGTCTGAAGTAAATGTTGTTGTAGCTTATTCCATAAATGATTGACCAGTCCCTTATTAGTCCAAGATTTGTATCCCTTATCTTTGAGCTTTCTACCCCAAAACTGCGCTGGTGTCATTTTAGGAATGACCAACATATTTTTTATGTTTTTCAATAATCCCTATATCTGATTTTGATATTGTGTATGTGGCACATTGTATGTACATCGTACCATAATTACTTTTTAGGTTATAAATTTCTTCTTTGCTCTAAAAGAAGTCCCTTGTTCTCCATAGTTATGTTGTCCCACTTGTAAGTACTGTACCCGTAGGAACCGTTAAATGAAATTAAAGCACTTGTACTGAACAGAAACCAATACCACAGTGGACAATTGTGGTCTAGGTAACCTGGAACCAGAAAGGGAGCTGTGGATAAACTTGTGCTTTTCACTCACATTCTAAAAAACAGTCCACACAAATCCACACAAAGCTGCAGCATTTAATGTTTAACTTTTCTTCTCGAATCCTTTGCTGAGCACTGTGAGCCTTGTGAGTGTCAGGTGCATTGTTTTGATGGCATGTAATACAGTGTGTCCCAGGTTTGCAGTGGTGCAAAAGTTCATGTTGTGGTCTCAGCGTCTCCTAAAAATATTTCTTAATGGACCGTCTGAATTCAAAAGTGGACATTGAGGTGATGCTTAAGCACATAAAAAACCTTCAGGCGTTTATGAAAAAAAAACAGTTGTCACTGTGACTTTTTCAAAATAAAAACCTGTTAATTATTTGTAGATGTTTTTGCTAAAAGCATATACATCAATGAAGCTGCAACACATAATTTTCATTAAACATTTACTAATGTTTAGTAAAACATTGCAAATTTCTGTGATAAACACTTAATACTATTTCTCCTCCCCAGCCTGTGGCAATGCTCACCCCTCCTCCTCACACACCCCTAACACACTGAGAAATGTGTATAATGAGTAGACAAAAGCTGAAGCAAGGTTAATTATTGTGAAGGTCTTAAACATTTGTAATGGCTATACGGTTGGTGCAGAGGCTTCAGCTCCTTCCAGGAATCTCTTTTTAAATTAACCAATCAAGGGCAAATAATAGAACAAAATGTATGTGTCACCAGGAGTGACTGAGACACAGCTGACCACAAACAAGGGTATTGCAAACTGTAAAGAATATGAGGAGGGTAGAGATGTAGCACCTAAATTACTGGATTATTACATTAATTAAGAAACATTACATGTGAAAGTGTCACATTGACCAATGTCATAGCTACGCACCATTTGAGCCATTCATCCAGACTAAAATATCTTAATAACTATTCAATTAATTAATTACCCTGAGGATGAATGCCACAATTAGGAAAAAACATATTCCAGGAAAACTAATGATATTAGCCTCCGCTGTGTTTAGTACTGATTACGCAGGGTTTTAGAAATACAAAGGTTCATAAACAAAGCTTGCTAGGGAAGTTTGGATGCATAAATTCGATAACAATACCTTTAAACCATGTCAGTGGGGACTAGTATTAATTAGTAGCCTAATACAAGAGAATCAGGTTAAAATGTAACAATGAATGAACCACACTACAGAAGAGGCTGAAATGATCACAAAACTTCTGAAAATGACGATGTTTGTTCAAGTAAAGGGGAATTCACATTACAGATGCCATCTACTCAAATAATTCAAATTAGCTTATTGGCATGAATGTATAGCAACAATATCACCAAAGCTACATATAAAGTACAAAAGGACAATGAATTTCAGACATTTCATCAGATAAGGAAATAAAACAGCAGCATTTTTGTTTTTTTAAAACAATTAAAAATTAAAATAAACTAAATGAATGACAGTAACATGTGTGTTTGTGTTAAAAAAAAATAAAAATAAAAACAAGAATTAAAAAATTTAAATAATAATATAATAATCCACTTTTCTTCTGTCTCTCTCACCCTTTGTAGTCACTGCTTGTCTTGTTCTTCTGTGACGCCTTACTCGTCTCTTCAGCCAAAGAGTATTAAAAATAACTTTAATCACATACACCTTCTTGATTTCCTCTTTGTGTTTGAGTTTGCCTGATTTTAGTTTTGATTATGAAAATAGGAATGTGTCTCAAACAGTACATAAACATGATTATGCCAGGTGTTTGTGTTGTTAAATTGAGTCTTTAGGGTCCACTGTATCAAAGAATACATCTCTGTGATAATTACATTGTTTGAATTGGAGCAGGTCAGTTTTTTGTGTTAAACAGCACAGGGACATAATTCAGCTCTTCCTCTTTCATCTCCATTACCTTCTCTTTCTTTTTCTCTCTTGTCCCATATATCTTTCTTTCCAGAAGCCAAGTTTTGACTGACGGAGTCTGTTTATTTTCATCCGTCCCAGTGAAGAAAGTAAACATAGGGTCAACTGATATTTATATGTAAATCTTGAAATGAAAATAGAAAAACGTATGGGGGTGCCTCATTTTAACATGGATTTAAACCTTTTACACAAACTTAATTGAAAGAAAAGCATTTCAACTTTCACTGAAAGTTTATCTACCATTGGATGGATGGAAGTAACGTAGCCGCCTAGATAATTCTCTCAAGAGAAACTGACTTGCCAGCACCATGATGAATGGTCACTGTTGAACTAGAGAAACCCTGCAGGAGCTATTCATCAGATGATGTCTGGTTGTGCGCGGTGCTGACCTACAAGTGATGGAGGTAAAATTCTCTAGTTACCTTTAATCACGCTTTACATGGATTCAGCTGCCTGTCTGGTTTCCTCAGGTTGTTAACATAATCAAAGAACCACTGTGTTGATTAAAGATTTTGTAGTAAGGACAAGATTATCCACTTCAGCACACACGCACACATACAGTACACACAAGCATAAGGTGATGAACATGTTAAATACTTGTTTAACATTAGCAGCATTGTTATTATGAGCATGTTAGCATACTGACATCAGCATTTAGCACAGCTTTGATGAGTATTTATAAAGCATGAAAAAGTGAAAAAATGGGGAACAATAAATGAATAAATGTGGCTTGTTGTAACAAAGATTAAACACACACTTCTGCCTTGTAATCCAGGTGCATCACAACAGACAGATTCACTGAGTTGTGGTATTAAGTGAATTCTGTTAATGCATAGAGGATCCTAAAACACAGCGGAGTATAGGCATAAATGTCACAGTTTGCTGCACCTGAATGAAGACTCCATTATGTGCAGACCAACTACATGTGAAGTCAATAATCACAACTTTAATAAATATCACGCATGGTGCAAAGCTTCGCCTTGTGAAGTTCAACTCATTTGAGCAGCATTACTGCTTGGGGCTCATGACTGTAATGATATTTTTCATCTGCGTCGGAGTGTAGCAATACAACAATTCAATTATTTTCACGAAGGTCAAAAACACTTTCTCATGCAGTTTGCAGTGGGTTGTATCTCCAAATGTGTGCCTATAGAGGAGTGAGTATTGGGGGGATCAGAAGCAAGAGACGGAGGAGTGGGTTTCCCTGTGTGGCTAATTAAAGCTGAGAGCTGTGCCCTTCTCCACCCGACAGTGTCTTTTCCTCCCTCTGCCAGGGGGGAGAGACAGGATGCCTCTGTCCATTTCAATAATGCATAAGTGAAATTTGCTCCAATAAACCCAACCCAAGATATGTGTATAGAAATAAACCAAGATGTACCAGCCTTCTTTGTCCTTCAGTATGTGTTTACCTCTTTCTCAATTTTCATGTGTTTTTGAAGGAAACAGACAGAATGTGGGAAGAGTCAAAGTCATTTTTAAGATGCCATCTCAAGAAAAATTGCGTGCAGCGCTACATGTCTCATGTAATAGCAGGAATATAATACTGTCAAAGCGACCTAGAGACTTTGGACTGCAACTACTAGAGTAATCCAGTGATGATGGTTTTAGGACTGTAAATTGTCATGTTCCATATTTGTTCACGTAGCATCAGTCCACATCATAGCATGATGAATGCTGGAGCTTTGCGCAGACAAAGTGGCATTTTTCTCACAGGTCTCTTTCTCAGTTACGCCCATTTGATATTTTGGTGACTCTGTACAACTGAATACACCTCAGTGGGAAGAGAGGCGCAGCAGGGAGTGCATGTCAGTAGCAATTAAACCTGGTCAAAAGCACGTGGCAGAGAGCGTGTTTGGGCTTTTTCCACATCAAATTATGCACATATAAAACAGTTGAAATTCTTGGAACCCATTTTTGACAATTTGACTTTAATACAGATCCAACCAAGAAAGAATGCTGATCAAAAATACAGGTGCCGGGTGGTGCGAGAGCTGTCAGGATGTGTCTTGGTACACAGAAGGATCACATCTTCTGCAGAGGTCAGGGATTGTTGGATAAATTTAGACCTACACCTCTCTGAGTCTTAGTCTCTATGTATTGTTTTATAAGGTGTGTACATCCATGAAAAGAAATCACTTTTTTCTTGCTAAACTGTAAATTAATCTGTATCTGGGAACAGCTTAATTTTGTAGAGATTTGTTGTGTCACATGCCGAAACAAAAACTGGAGCTCTCACACCACATTGTCTGTTGAGTTGGCTCTGTGTGTCTTGTGTATTTGTTGACTCATGAGCCATTTAGGTGAAGCTGTGACAAAGACTAAACTTGGACTTTCCCCCCAGGGATCCTCCCCTAATGGCATCCACTGTCTTCTTTAATATAAACACAGGGCACACAGGGGAGCCAAATGCCTGGCTGGTGCTGTTAAACAAGTCTTACAATGTGTGTGTGTGTGTGTGTGTGTGTGTGTGTGTGTGTGTGTGTGTGTGTGTGTGTGTGTGTGTGTGTGTGTGTG
>JAPMOB010236790.1:0-11547 GCA_029875015.1 Lepomis gibbosus
ATGGATGGATGGATGGATGGATGGATGGATGGATGGATGGATGGATGGATGGATGGATGGATGGATGGATGGATGGACAATGTAGTAATAAAGTCACATTGTATTTGTTGCCAGAAAGAAGACTGGTCAGCTGTTAGACCTTCCAGATGTGTGTAACCTAAATTCGCCTCACACCTTGGTAGAAGTGTTCTCCTTTGAGCTTATTATGCGTCTTTAACTTCTTAAAATTCATAGCAAAGGGGGAGATTCATTATATAGTTTGTCCTGAATTTATATCAAGTAAATAAACTTCAGTTTTCTTTTTTACATTTGTTTAATTTTATTATATAAGCTAATGTGCAAATTGAAATGCACATTCATTGCTTACACTGTGACAAATGTTTTTTAATAAAAAAACTATAAACTGAAATAATTTGCTGTCATCATCACAGATATTTTTTTCTAGTTCGCCGTGCACATCGGCTGCCCTTTCATCTACTTTACAGCTTACGGTAGCTGAACCAGTCGAGCGGTGCTTGTTCTCACCAGAGCGACTCAGACAGCTGCTGCAGTCAAATGAGCTCAGAACTTGTCACGCTGGTGTCCTCCGTCACAGCGAACCCTTTTTTTTTTATGTTTAATGAGCGCATGGCTTAGCGTGGCTAGTGGAGTCTCAGGTTTAAATGCGGAGGTCGTGGTCTTTTTTCTGTTGTGTGTCTATGTGAATTTGTAGGTTTTTGTATATGTATGTAGTATTTACAGCGTGACAAAGCTCCAGAGACCGGTAAAGAGATTAAAGTCACTCTTTTACCCCTGGGAGAAGCTCTGCAGCACCTTTGTGAACCACTTTTGCTCCTTTGTTGTTTTATCTCTTACCCTTTAACTATTTCACTCTAATCTCTTCTTCTCTTCCGAGTAACTTAATCTTAACTTTTTCAAGCCTTTTCCCCTTCCTGTTGTGATAAAGTCGGACAAAAGCTACGCTTGCACAGAGAAAGTATTGTGTTTATTAAAGCGAGCTTAAAAGGTGTGAAAGGGAACACAGGGAGGAAAGAATTTGGTAGAGATGAAGGTGAGGCAAGGACAGTAGTCATAGAGGAGGCCGGTGAAGTGGTCTGGTCCAGGCGTGGATCGATACTAGGTGATGTAGAAGCTGGTGGGGGTGATTGTGGGGGCAGCAGAAAGGCTAATCATTTCAGTCATTACCCAGCTGTGTCTCCTGATTCCTGGGATTAGCAGACGCAGAAACAGGGGAGGTGTTGTGTTAGTGCTACAGGAGACTCTATCAGGGATTTGAGGAGTGGAAAACACTGCCTGTCCCAAGTCGACTTGGGTAATTGTGCCTGCAGCACCGTGTACAGGGGTCTGGGGAAGAGCGTGCGTGAGTGTGCGCATACAAGATGCGTTAGCCGTATACAAGGATAGAGAGAAGAGGGAAAGGAGACAATGTTGGCATTTGCGTCGTGCGTGTACGCGCACGATTAAGAAACACGAGCAGGCAACAGAGAATCGTGTACAGTCTCGCTCTCTCTGTCTCTTGTAGGAGAGGAGAGTCGTGGGAGAGCTTACATGATTGCCTCCCCACAAGCCTTTATGTTTAGCCGATCGTTTGACTGAGCACAGAGCAGCTAGAGGGACCGGCTAGCTCCGGCGCCTGCGAGAGCCCTGTGAAAATTTCACACGCCACAAAAATACAGGTGGAAATAACGTTCACGTAACTGGCTAATTCAGTCAGCTGCAGTCCCAGCTTTAACAGTACCTTCCACTCTGATGTGAGACAAAACGCAAAGCCCATATAATTGAACTGTCATGCTCAGTTGTACACTTGAGAACAACACTGACAACAGGGCTTGGAAATATAAGAATTAAGAAACATGGATTTACAAGTATTGCTTGCATTATTGAGTTTTAAAGTGGAGCTTCACCGATTTTACACATCAAGATCAGTTTACTTGTCATGAAGAGCAGTACTCAGCCTGTAAGTAGTGCTGTGAGCTGTATAATGTCTCCCGTGGCTCAGGAGGAAATTACAACCCTTGTGATGAAGATTACAAATTTCTAACAAAGCCTGCTGTACAATATAGAGTGTGGGATTCAGGGCACTATCTTACACCCGGCGCAAAGTGGCACGCAGTGCTTCGCAAATGTCATGGCTAGTTTCCGATGCAGTTGTCATTTTCACACCCAGCGCCCACATTGTGCCCATCTGTGCGGCCATGGTGGTCTTACAATGAGGTGTGTTCAGGTGCATTGTTGGCGCATTGCCATCTTAAGGCAGCAGAAAGCGACTGACCAACAAAAAACTGGTCTGAAGTCAGGCAGTATTTGAGTGTGCATAATTCGGATAGTAAGATGTGCTTGCATGGGGGGGGGTTATCCACTGATTAGGTGGCATAAAAATGAAAATTCTGATTAGTAGTTGGTGGGTGAAATAGGGTGAAGCATCTCACTTAGAGAGACGCTGTGCACATTAATGCACGAGGCACAGCAGCGTAACTTCATCGATTATTTAAATCTCCCGACACGCCGACATGATAGGTCAGGATGCACTGACAGCAGCCTCGCTAATCATTAATGTAAATCATTAGAGAAAATAAAGAAATTACTTGGAAGAGAGACGTGACCCACGACCAGTAGTTCATGATAGCTTATAATGATAACGCGGCTCTACCTGTCAGCCTGTCACTGTTAACTGAGACTCCAGTCTGCAGTGTAGTTCAGACGCTTCACTGATAAACCTGTGAGAGAAACATTAGGCTTCATTATCAAAGAAAGTTTTCATATCACATCAACATTTCCGCCCGTACTCGCAGGGCCCTCTCTCCCTCTCGCTCGTCCAATATGACCTCCCTCTCTTTCTCTCTGCTGCGAGTCTGCGTCATACTTTCTAATTTATTTATATTTTATTATGGGTTTTATAATTTGGCATTTATCTGTCATTTATATGGCAATGCGCCAAATACACGTGGGACGATTACACTGAGTGGTTTAATGAAATTGTTTTAATTTGCCCAAAACACACACATATGATTAATTAAAGGTCCAGTGTGGAATATTTAGGAGTTTCTATTGACAGAAATGCAAAATAATAACATAACTATGTTTTCAGTGGTGTCTAAAGACCTTACATAATGAACCGTTATGTTTTTATTACCTTATGCTGCATTCGGACCAAACGCGTATTTAATCCTCATAACGCTTTCCTTGTTGGGGTTTTATTGCTGGACTACTTCCAAGTTCTCTCACACAACACCATAAGTGTTTGAGTGAGTCATTTATTGCAATCAGGTTGCAATTCGCAACCCTCACCACTAAAACCTAGACACTGACCCTTTAATTAAGAGACAAAATACAACCGCTTTGCACCTTGTGTCTTACTTTGCGCCCAGATTATGAAGCGTTTAACTTTAGACCATGCCCTATAGATTGTTTAAAGAGAGAGTTTAGAGTTTTTGGAGCTTGAACCAAACTAGGCTCTAAAAGTAATTTAGCGGAAATAAAATAAACACCTGTGTGCTGCCACAGCACATGTCTTACTATGTTAAATTAAAAATGAATTGGACAAAAACCCTGGAGTATAGGGGAGTATCGGTACACAAAAATCAAAGTCACGGTTCGGTTTATTTTCAGTACAGTGAGGGAAAAAATGCAAACATTAAATTGTTGCTAGTTTATTATGAACTTTTGTAAACATCCAATTTACTTTACTTTCACGAGGAGGTGCAATGGATAAGACTATTACAGCCTTTGGTGTGAGAGAGACCCGGGTTCAATCCCCCACTGTGACCCATCCACCATTGTGTCCCTGAGCAAAACACTTAACCCCTCGTTGCTTCAGAGGCCTGCGACCTCTGACATGTGTAGCAATTGTAAGTCGCTTTGGATCAAAGCGTCAGATAAATTACATTGAGTAAATTTAATGATACTTTACATTTTTTTAATACATAAAAAGAATAATAAATAAAATACTGCTGCAAACTAAAAAGTTCTCCATTAAATAAAATATTCTCTAAACAATACCACATATAGCTAATAAAATATATAATAAT
Source organism: Lepomis gibbosus (assembly GCA_029875015.1). NCBI lineage: Eukaryota > Metazoa > Chordata > Actinopteri > Centrarchiformes > Centrarchidae > Lepomis > Lepomis gibbosus. The sequence goes on from JAPMOB010236790.1 coordinate 4,029, forward strand.
ATGGATAATACAGTGCAGGATTCTTCTTTGTCTTTTATTCCGTACATGAGCATTGTGAATCCCAGCTTAAAGGTCTGCTCAGATAAATTTAAAAAAAAACTCCAACGTCTGTTGAAATGCCAAAATGTCCTTGTTGCAGTGACGTTCTCCTTCGTGTGATGCCATTAGTGAGTTAGCAAGTTTGACATGTTGGCAGAAACAAACCCGATCACTACTGAGAAATGTCGGCCCTCTGCTTTCGTCTTATCGGCTTGTCCGTTGTTGTATTTCACTGGAAACCCAAGTGTTCCCAAACAGAAGACCTTAACAATAAGGGAGGGTCCTAAAGCTCTGGCTTCTCTGCACTGGCCGTGATGCTTTAGTCGCTAGTTAGCGAGAGGCGGGGCTAAAGCAGCTGCTTTTGTAGCGCTGTAGCGCTGCAAGGTGGAGATTTGGTCCACCGGTTAATATGTCCGTCTGGAAACTTGGAATTTGCGAATGTTCCATTCAAAAACAAGCCTAATGTACGACGTTAAAGACTGCATTCAGTGCACATGTGCACCGTTCAGAAAGTCCTGTACCGAAGCGGTCCGGTACGAATACGTGTACCGTTACACCCCTACTGGAGTATGAATACGATGCACAATACGATGTTTTTTTTATGTTTCATAACTTTTTAATATTGATATTTTAATCTGTTTTATATCAGGCATAAAAATGAACATATTTCATATTTAGGATTTTTATTTTTATACACATAGATTTGAAATCGGCTAAATAAGCTACTTAAATCAGTTCAGATTGCACTTCAATAATTTCGTGGAAGTCACAAGAGACAGATTATAAAATGAATGGTCAAAATCTTTGTAGCAGAGAACAAGATGTTTCAGCTTGTGTTCCCTTGTGTGGGTCACAATTTAATTTGATGGCCTGTTTCATTAGACCCGCTCTGTGAAAATCTGTCCTTTTAAAACCCCACACCTCCTGTTTGTAATACATTTCTCTTTCAAAAAAAGTCAACACAGACTTTGAAAAGCTAATTGTACCAATTATCATCAAATGGGGAAACTTTTTTTGGAGAAAATTCCAAGACAATACTTGAAACAAATGAAGCTCAAGTGGATCTTTAAATAGATTAGATTCCAGAGTTATACATGAGGATATTCGCTGACATGGTTCCAATGAAGAGTGTTTGGTGTTCAAGCTCGGCTGGTGGGCCACGTGCCAACGCAGCTTCACACATTGTAGTTTTGCCAGTCGTGCGGCCTGAAGGTAAAGCAAACCAAAGCTGTGAATACAGAATGTACATAGCGCCACCTGATTGCACATGGTCAGCATTCAAAGGACACGCTGCCTCGCCGCCACGGCTGCCTTCCAACACCTGCAGCCTCAGACCCAGCTTCAAAAGGAATAAACACTGAAAGCAAAGGCAGGACGTTTGAAAGGAGCTTAACATCCTCGGCAAAGGAACTTTTCACTCATGTAGGCTGCATTGTGTTTTTGGACACAGGCAAGAGAGGCAAATGAAGCTGCTGGGATAATCTGACCCAACAGCCACAAAATCCAAGCTGAGAGCTATGGAGGAGGCAAGTCAAATGCTAACTAGATTCAACGGTGAAAGACGGCGAAGTAAAGTTAAGTGACTTTGACCTTCAAGTGAGAGTCAAACCCAACTTAAGCTTGACAGCGGAAAATCAGGTTAAACCTCTCTACCAGAGTTCTTTCCAATTCATCCAGCGTGTCGCCAGGGATCACAAGAAATAACAAAAGTTTCAGAAGGGAAATGGAAAGCGGCGACACGAGGGAGCAATGCATGGTGGCGGCAGTGTGGGTGCCTGTGCGTGTGTGTGTGTTGGGGAGATTAAAGATATGACATGGGGAAATGATGCCAAGTTCCACCTCTACGTCTTCTTTTCCAAAGTCGTCCTCACGGGCCCTAGTAAGTTTAAAAATAGAGCTTTTCTAATGGAGAAGAGGGCCAAGGGGAAAGAGAAGAAGAGAGAAAGTGTACAGAGACTTGGAAGAGTCCTCTGCGGTGGGAGAATGCAATTTCAGATTGGCCAGATTGCTTTTTTTTTTTGGGTCCCTTTTCCCCCTCGGCCGCTCATGAGGCGTGATATGCACCGACGGGGTCCCTAAGCCGCCATAAGCCTGATGCCGGTATCCACCCCGCCTCCGCGGAGATGTCGCACTCACAGCGCGAGAAAAATCGGCGCGATGAAATAAAAGAGGGACTCGAAAGAGATCAGCTGGGATATTGGGAGTGAGAGATGAGAGTCAGGAGAGCAGCCGGAGAGGATAGAGGGAAGGGGGAGGAGTGAAAGAATGAAGATAGCTTCGGCGGGATTACGGCAGGATATGGCAGAACGTTAAATGCATGGCTGAATTCTCACAGTCACATTGCATTGTAAGAGGTGCTTTGTTACGGGCCTTTGTCCTCCCCGCTGAATGACCCAGTTTGGACAAATATAGTCACAGACAGGAAGAGTTGTTAGAAATCCGTCTTGGAAGAAACAGCCGCTGAATGTTTTCCTCTGTCTCTCCCCGTCACCTTTAGGAGGAGAGGGCTCAGCAGAGGCAGGGCAGAAGGAAACGTCCACCTGTGATATCTGCCAGTTCGGGGCCGAGTGCGATGTGGACGCAGAGGATGTTTGGTGAGTTTGCACACACAAGCACACCCACAAAATCCACGCTGGGTGACCCCAGTTGACCAACACAGCCAGACTCAAGTCATCCTGACACTTTTTAACCTTTTCTATCAAAAAAACAACCCCCTACATTTGTTATTTGAAGCATTTTAGTAAGTTTGAACACTAAGAATTTAGATTAGAATTCCTTTTTATTCCGCACACCCCTGCCGCTGAGCACCCACTGAGGTTTAGTGCATGGTTGACCATTTCATTTAACCTCAATTACTAGAGCAGGGCACGGAGAGAGAAAGGAGATTTTCGCTTATTCTGGAAATCCAATTACTATCCTTACAGGACTTGGCAATGTCAGGCCAAAAATGACTTTGACTCACACAAAAACTAGTTCAGTGAAGAAATAACAAAATTTAACTATTTATTGCAGATGTGACAAACGCACCCCCCCCACACACACACACACCACACTCCTCGCGTGCATTAGCAAGGAAGCGGCTAAAAACATCCTCAGGGGTACATAATAAATACGTGAGTGCAGAGCCCAATTCGATGAAGGCTCAACTGGTGAACTGTTTCCAGCACCAGACGATAGCATCAGTGTATTTGCTTTCTACAGCATGAATGAAGCTTAAAAGAACCAGCATTGCTGATTCGGTGTGGAACAAGGATCAGCTGCTATCAGCAAAAGGAAAGCAGTGCTTATAAGAAATCCCAGACGTCCCGCTAGAAATTAGAAGTGCCCTGGGAGTATGACTCTATCAAACGGCTTGATGTAATGGAAAGATAATGTACCCTGGTGTGCAATAACCGTAATGCCAAGGAGCGGTTTCATGAGGCATTCTGAGCCTTGTTGCAAATACCAAACAGCTGGAGTCCACTCCTCCTCATGCCACCCACTTTCACAAATGCACCTTAATATTCTACTAAAACACAGAAATGGATTTATTGGCAATTTCTTAATACCCGAAGGTAGAATCCATAAGGCATCAACGGCACAATGTACTGCCGACGATCTCACAAAACTGGAAACATAAAAAGAAGATGGAGCCTCAAGCGCATGCAGCATGAGAGGAACAAAGGCAATTACATACTGTGGGACGTTTGCCTGGACAATAAGAAGACAATGGACAATACAAGAGAGGCAGCCTAAGTCAATAATGTCTCTCGTTAAAAAAGCAGTTGACATAAACAGGCATATGAATATTTCAGTGTCCCTTCTTGTAAAACGGAAACTACAAGTACTCTTTAATCTTTCAAATTCCCCAAGGTGTTTTGATAAGAATGTTTCTGGTGAATAATCAGACAGGTAATTGCAACCTAACAGCAGGTAATTTTCATCAAACAGCAGCCAAGCATTGGCGTGGCGTAGGATCATTTTGATTAAAATGACAGGTTATTCTAATCAGGCGGTAGCTGATTTTAATCAAATAAACTGTCAGTTAATCAAACAGGGAGTGGGGAGGGCTGTAATCAAAGGCCAGGTGACAGTAAAGTGATGTGTCTATAATAGTGCATTATTCTTATTTTCGTACAAACAACAGAGAGTGATAAATAAATGCTGTTCTGTAAATGGCGAGCCGCTGTATTAAGCGCTGCGACGCTTTCTGATAATCAGACTGAAGTGCCGTTTAGTTTTCACTTCATTAGTCAGTCTGGCGTTTTATTCATGTTAGTCGCGTTCTGCTTGGGGCTTCTTTTTTTTTCTTTTTTTTTCATTTTGCCCTAACCGATCAGAAGCGGGTGATTTATCCTTCCTGCCAATGCTGTATTCAGCCGACACAGAAGCTTCGCAAGAGGCTGCCGAGAGCAATTAACTTAAAAGTCTGTCGTGTTGATCCTTTTTTTTTAAAGGATTCACATTCTTACTTAGATGAGAAGGTCAGCACCACTCCGGCGTCTTTAAGGTAAACATGAAGCCACAGACAGGCGAAAGTTGTTTCCTGCTTGTTTCCCCTATGTGTCCTGATTTTAAGCTAACCGACCAGCCTCGTAGTTCATGCACAGATGTGAGAGTGGTGTTGAGCTTCTCATCTAACTCTCGGTAAGAATGCGATTTGGTGTATTTCACCAAAACTTCAAACTATGCCTTTAAAAGCTGTTGCTTCTGTCGGGATCACCGTGCCAGATGGAGTCTTATATTCTTGCTGTAACTGCACATGTTAGATCCCAACCAATGACAGCTTCACGACTTGCATGACATAGTGCAAGGTACCATTTTCAGGCTTCGGCACAGGACGATGAACTCCACACTCTTAATCCCACCTAAAAAGCTGCGACTGGCTGATTAATTTATTTGAATTGCTGTGCGGCGATTCATCGGTCCGGAACCATGCTAAATTCAAACAAAAGCCACCATGTGACGAATGCATAACTTATCAAACTGTAAACAAATGTCGAGACACCCATAACTGCTGGTGGTGTCAACAATATTCTATGTGGCCTTGGTGAAAGAGAATCCATCAGTGTGTTCTTGGGTGAAATCGTGACAGGACAGTTTGATGTTTTCCTTTTCTTTTTTTTTTTCATACCTCATTATTATTATTTTTATACAAGTTGACAGCATAAAGGAATGCATGCCCATTATAATGAAAGGTTTTCATAATGTGCTGAGAAATGAGGCTCTGACTTTCACGGAGCAGTCCGCTCAGGAGAAAATTGCCATTTCATTCATTTATCATCATTTGTGACTCACCATCTGGATTGAAATTAGGAAAAGAAAAGTATGCCCAGGGATGCGGCCGAAAAAATGTAAGTAAGTTGAACCTATTTTCGCTATACTACTATACTACTTTTGACCCTGCTGTGGCGAAGAGCCTTGCTATCCTTACACCACCCCTCTGTAGCTCTCTGTACTCTGGAGGCAGGCGGCAGGCAAAAAAGACCAATTTACCCCTCAAGGATCAATAGAGTGTCACGAAAACCCATTTAGATCCATTTGTGGTGTAAAACTGTAATTACCCACAAAAACCCATGCTTTCAAACCCATCAATAGCGCCCACCGGTGTTGATAGAATTAAGGTAGAGAAGGAGCAGATAGCGAGCTAGTCATAGAGAGGGGCTGCAGGGACACTTGCTGTGTGAACGCTGGGTTTAGACCTCCTGAGAAAGCAGCTCGAGGCTTTTCAAAGCCGCCACTTGAGTCCTTATTGAAGCCCATTCTATGAAGAACAAAAGGGAATCTCAATGAAAAGCCAGACAAGTCACAGACCAGTGGGAAAGGTGGGAGACTGCCTTTATTTCCCTTGAGCAGGGTGCCTGCACACACACACACACTAGAGATGAAACGGTATGAACTTCTCATGTCACGATTATAGTGACCACATTATTATTATCATTATCCCGGTATTGTTAAAATGTGCTGAAAAGGTTCAGAAGTGCTGAAACTCACTGAAACCACTTCACCAAGTTGTATATTGAAAAACCAAACTATTATCAGGACTGTGCACTTTGCATAAAGATTAAAATAATAACAGCCAATACCTGATGTGAACATATGAAAACCATATCAAACGGGCACTACCGTTAAATATGTTTAAGTATAAAGTGACCTCATGTACAATTTGCATGAGTCTAAGGAGGACAGTTGTATTTATTGCAACTATGAGCCCAATGATTTATATAAATACGGGGGAGTCTGCAGAGTTTCTCCTGTTTGAACTCAACAGCCAAAAAAAAGATATTTTCGTGGGCATTTCCTGCCTTTATTTGAGAGGACAGTGGAATGAGGAACGAGGGAGAGAGATAGGGGGCGACACGCAGCAAAAGGCCACAGGCTGGATTCGAATCCGGGCCACTGCGGTAAGGACTCAGCTCTGCACATGGTGCACGCACTCTACCGACTGAGCTAGACGCACCCTGACGGCCACGTTTTAAATGAACAAAATATGTTGGTTGGGAGACTAAAGTACGTTCCGTGATATCGTGTGCAATGAGGGGATGGAGTCTGCAGACACACATGCATGGAGTAGTGTAGTGTTTTTACAACAGTAGCACTGAGTGCTTCAGTTTACAAGCTGTTAGCAGGTCACATAGACAAACCGTGGCGTTTTTCCGAAGTCCCCACATCATGCATTTAGCTGAAAGCTAACTTACCCCGCATTCACTATAAAGCGATTTGATTTGATCAGGTTTCCCCCAGCACTGTAAGAAAAAGCAAAATACGAGCAGACTTCAAACAGGCTGGAAAATCTTGTTGGGTGCTGCACCTGTGCACCGGCGTCTGGGAGACTGTTGCTAACTTTAGTTGATGCAGGACAGTATTTCCTGTGAGTTCTTCAAAGCGTGGTAACCAAACATGTTTTAATGATCATTAAAATTTGAAATGATAATACTAACAGGAATTTTCCTGTGGTTTATCATTAACTCGTTCGACCCTAACACACAAATAAACATACAGCATCCAATGGAAGCCCTCCACACACATTACTGACGTTATTATGACCGATTATGAGACAATGAGCCTCTGGGCACAGACAAGTAAAAGCCTGCATGTCTTCGAGTTCATTTTGTGTGTCTTTGTGGTTGTTTTGCATCTTACTGTCATATTTTTCTGTCTTCATGTTTATTTTGTGTGTCTTTGTGGTTGTTTTGTATCTTACTGTTGTAGTTTTTTGTGTCTTCATGTTAATTTTGTGTGTCTTTGTGGTTGTTTTGTATCTTACTGTTGTAGTTTTTTGTGTCTTTGAGTTCATTTTGTGGGTCTTTGTGGTTGTTTTGTATCTTACTGTTGTAGTTTTTTGTGTCTTTGAGTTCATTTTGTGGGTCTTTGTGGTTGTTTTGCATCTTACTGTTGTACTTTTTTGTGTCTTTGAGTTCATTTTGTGGGTCTTTGTGGTTGTTTGTATCTTACTGTTGTAGTTTTTTGTGTCTTTGAGTTCATTTTGTGGGTCTTTGTG
>JAPMOB010236798.1:0-13735 GCA_029875015.1 Lepomis gibbosus
TGCAAACACTGTGGCACTTTTATTTTTGTATTTGTTTACATGCCTGCCGGGTATTTTAAGTTGAGGTGCTATTTGTTTTTTATCTTAGACTTTATTTATATTTACTGTTGCACTAAAGTCCAAAGTATTATAGAAGTATCGGATCGGGACTCGGTATCGGTAGATACTCAAAATCAAATGACTCGGACTCGAGGGCAAAAAAACCTGATCGGGACATCCCTAGTACTTACTTCACTGGTTAAGTTATATACAGCAAATAACAGACTGTGAAAGAAAATTTCATCTTGTCACTCACACCCAATGGTAATTTTTGCGCCTCACTCACATACAGATCGCATCAAAGTACAGTAGCATAAAGTTTGATCTCTGTCAAGCCCTCCATGTTGCTTCAATTCCCAATGACTGGCATCCTGTCCCATCTCCAGCCTGTGAGTATGTGTGTGTAAAAGGGGTTAATATGTTTTTAAATTAAGTTTGTAAAAAGTGTGACAGGAATGTAGCTTGTTGAGCCTTTATCTGTACCATGTCAATCTGCAGACGCACAATCTCATGTCTCTTGAGAATGCACTGCAGGCTGAGAGGCTCAAACAAGTACAATCAGCTGCATTGTGAGCATCTCAACTGTCTCCGTTGTTCATTGTTCTCATGTGCACGCGGCTGCTATGTCTACATTGACTGTACAGTGAAAGACAGTGCCATTATATGAGGTCATCGCAAAGATGAAAGACAAAGAAATTGATTTCTAAATATATAGTATGAATAGGAAAATAGCTAATAATTAATTCTAATTTAAGAAGCTAATAGCTTGTTTCTTTTAATCTTGTACAGGTACAGATGTTAATGAAAGACACAAACCTGCAAAAAGTCAGTTTTGTCATTACGTCCTTGAAGTCGTATTTTCTCAAAATAAGTGACAAAATGTGGCATGACAGTAAGATAATTTCACTTTCTTTCCAATGCACACCAACGTTTTTCAAGTATTTAGAATTATGAAGGTTTAGAAAGTGGATATTTACTAAAAACAAGGCACTTGTTTGTGTACCCGTTTTGATTAATTTGTGCACATGAGATAAGTGTATGTATGTATTAGATATATACACACACACACGCACGTACATACACACCCACAAACACATATTTATCTAATGTATATCTTTTTACAAGAGTTTTGAGTAATGACAACCATTAATTCTGAAGGACTATGAGTTAACAGTCAAGCGTGGTGGGCTATGTGTTGCTCTGGTTGCGTCTTTGACTTGTTGTGTAGTTGATTTAAAACACAAACAGCCTGAGGCAATGCCAATACAGTGGATTGTTAGCTGCTGATAAACACTCCGTCCTCTTTGGCCGTCCCGCTTGCCCAGCCTGCTGCTGCTTCTCTTGCAGTCGCTTCTGCTCTGGCAGTGGAAAGGGAGTCCAAAGATAAGTGTGTAGAAATGAATCAAAACATAGGAACAAATAATATAGTTTTTCTCTCTATGGCCACTCCAGAGCTCCATACATTGTCCTTCATGGTTAATTTCTAAACAAATACTGACTGAATCGATTAGATGGTGATTTTGTTATATAGTGTGCTTCAGGTTTTCTTAACTCTAGCCAAGGCTGCAGCTCTGATTATCAACTTCATCCATACAGAACAGGCTAATGTGGCCAACAAACCTACACTCTCACAAACACACAGGCACAAAGCACAAAAAAAGGTCTCTTTTGGGGGAACTGTTTTGATTAGGGCCACATTACAGTGGCACAGTGCCATGCAGGCGATGCATAAAGAAAGAAAGCCAGCCAGTGGTCCTTCAAGGCTTATAAACCTTGAGCAGTCGCGCCAAAATGTGAAGGCGACACGCCGGGCTTCAAAACAAATCAATCACATTAAAGTAAACGAACAGGTCCTGACAGACAGCGGCTGATGGGAGTTTAAAGGTGAGGGCATGGTTCACCCACAGAAAAGAAAAAAAAAGAAAACAAAACTCATTTTGAATCTTTCCCTCTGGCTGTCCCATTTAAGATCTGCTCGAATTCTGTTAGACATAACAGAGTTGTCACCCCAGGTCCTTCATCAGTCAAATTCAGCCAAACCGATAAAGATAAGCATCAGCACATGTTCGTCATCATGGAGGACGTTTACGAACGTGTCATGGGCTATTCATTTCAACCAATCAAACTATTCATTTAACCTAAATCAAGCTGGTTTACAAGTCCATTCTTTTTAGAGATCAGATTTTAGAAATGAGGAAGGTTCTCCAGCAGTAAAGTAAGGAAAACAACACAGTGCCACAGCCAAACGATGGTGCCATTTAGTTTGGTTTATTACATTTATTTGTCAGGGACCACGTACTAACAAACATCAGTCTCATACAAGAAGAAGAGATGCAGTTGAGTTGTAAGGACGTGTATGTACTGTTAAATTATTTTAGTTTTTTTTCAACAAATCCCCTCTAGAGACTAAAACCAAACATGTCTATATGGCCAAAACCTGATATACAGTAGCCTAATGCCTCTATGCCACACAACTGTACTGCCGTCCCAAAACCATAAAGCCACATACAGGAGCCATGGAACATGCCATGTATTTTATTCTGAAACAAATTTGTAACTACATTTTCGATAACAGCGACAGACAGACGTCATTGAGCGTGTAAGCCTTATCCTGTAAAGCTAAAACAATATCCGTCATCATAAATTAAAAAATATATAAATTATAAATTTAAAAAAAAAAGGCTGTCTGTATGTCAGTAACTACACACTTGACTCATTGGAGTTGACTACTGGGACAGCCAGTGTAGTTTATTTTACCATGTAGAGCGACTTGCTGATGTCACACTGGGGTCAATGAATATGCAGATGGTCAGTGGAACAGTATGTCTGTGTGTATCATGAATCTTTGCCAAATACCATACCATAAATGTGTATAAAATACATTAATCTTATTGCGGCATGAATAAAGTAGCTGTACTATGAGGTCAAACAGGAGAGTGTGTGGCAAGGACAGGATTTAAGTGTGTGGGTGTCTCACTGGTATGAAACAACATTGCATCACCTGGCACCTATTTTGCGGAACACAAGCGTATTAAGGCAGTTACACATGTCACAGCTGCAGCAGTTAAAACTGGCCTCCTGGCTCCACCTTGACTTTTTTTAATGGTGAATTACAAAAATACGATAGCTTAAATGTGTCCCACAGGGCAATGGGTTGCCAAATAAAGTCAGGCTCTGCTATTAGACCCCAATCGGCACCAGATTTAGGTCTGCATTCCTGCCAGGACTGAAGACACTCAGCCAAACTTATGCCAAGTGCTGTAACTGAACCCTACGCTCATAACCATTGTCTGGAGGCAGCAGTAAGTGTGGTTTCCACCTTGACAATATGAGCAGTACAACATGACAAAACACACAGCGAGAACCTAACTTTTGAAACGGTACCTCTAACAAAACCATACCATGGTATAAAATTGCATGAAATTTGATCAATACCATGATAAAAAAGTCCCATGGTGCCATGGTAAACCTGGCCTTGTGATGTTTAAAGTACAATACAATAACAATGTATCAAATGACAATGATGAACCTGCAGGGACTTGTCCACTCCTCCCTCACCAAATCACATTTCAGTCATGAACGTGGGATGCTGCAGCACCCTCTAGTCAGGAATTATAGAAAACCATCAATTGAAAATTTATATGTTTTCCCCTTTCTTACTGGGATATAGGGTCAATATGTAGTACGCAGGTATTCGTTTATTATCACATGGATTATTAGATTCCTTGCAAAGCAGATTCGCAGCAGGTTGGAGCTATAGTGCATGAACACATTGAGGTGTTTTACAGAAAGATTTTCAGTGTCCCACTGATTCAAAGTAACTAACAATTCTGTTTTTTTGTGAAATGGCTGTATCCTCAGTGCGCTGCATTTTTATTAACTTAACATTAAATAATGAATATCATCTTTCGTCTGCGTCCAGGCACTGCCTCACTACCTCTTCCTCTCCCTGCATAGGTTAGCTGTTGTGTGTTGTGTTGTTGTGAATTTTAGATATAAATTATCCTGGAATTTAGTATGATGATGTCATAAAATCAACTCTTGACTTTCACCATCCCTGGTTTCAGCTCATTGTTTAGCTTTTCGGCCCACAACTTTACTGTTTTAGTTCACTGCGAGCTTGACAGTGAACCTGAATTACAGGTGCACCTACCTAAGCAAGCTAGCTAGCTCCACACGGCCGTTAGCTCTACCGTCGCTTCCAAATGTGGTCCCGTCCGGTGCCGCTGGTTGCAAAAAAACAACAACTCGAGGCTTCAAAACGGCAGTCCACAAACCAACGGGTGACGTTGCAATGACTACGTCCATTTCTTATATAGTCTGTGGTTCACTGTCACCACTTTCGTAGCATCGGTTTAGCCGCAGCAGGCAGCCTTTTTCAGCCGAAAAAGTTGTACCCAACTGCTCAGCATAAAACAGCAGACACGGTTAAGTGACTAGCTGTTGAACACAGTGGAGCATTTAGCAGCTAAAAACCAGACCAGGTTTTTAAGGGCGACGTGCGTTTATTTGTCAAAATGTGCAGCCAGGTCATCATGCCAGTAAAAGCGTCAGGCTACTAATCTGGAATAGGCTTTTAACTTAAGTTTTACAAACCATTGTATCACAGTTCCTAAATAGTCTAAATGTCAGTACTTAATGGGCATATGTTTCAAATCATACCACTAAATATGGTGGTCCAGCTAGTAAGAATGTCAATCAACACACCTCAAATAAAAAGAAACATTACTGCTAGCAGCTTATGCAGGTATTACCTGCAACACCAGGTGCACACTGCCACCATTAGCCCTGTTATTTAACACCACAAGGCAGGTGCAAGCAACATGCAAGCTATGAAGAAACTTACAAGTGCTGCACAGAGAACGGCCGCGGGTATGGCTGTCAACACTTTAGCTGAAGTGGAACCACAAACAGCACAGCTTGGGACAAACCACCAAATCATTAAGTTGCCTATTCCACATAAATCTGTGTCTTTGTGTCTTACGGGCTGTAATGTGTCCGCAGGCTATTTGCGGTAACAGAGCGATGGGAGACACATTGAGAAATGACATTACAAAGTGGTCACTGAGGTAACGTTGTAAAAGTTAAAAAAAATAGATATAAAAAGCCCATTCTTTTATTTATTCATCTTTAACGCCAAACATCTGAGGAACTCTGTCTGAACACTATCAACCCACTCTATCAGCCATCTGGATCCAGTTGGCTTGAGGAGAGATTACAGACGAGGAAGGAGGTTCTGCTGCAACATGTGGTTTGCACCTAGCCCTCTCCACTCGCTTATGTTCACACAAAGCTAACCACAAGCCGTAACCTACTCCACACCCACAACCAAGCTGATGACCGTATGTATATTGTAGGGAATGTTACACCACGCACGCCACAGCATGTGGACCTCTGCCTGGTTAAAGCTGGCTAATGGGCTCCAGATCAGGGCTCACCAAGTACTAAGGCCCAGGATCACGTTTCATTGGATGCAGATGCCTGCTTACGGATCTGGCATTATATTGGCAATGACATCATAAGCTCAACCTGCTGGACGAGCATAAGTGACGAGGCCGGCGCTGTGCTTTTGATCTGGTTTGACTTGAGGGCTTGGTGATGTTGTGACATAAGTGTTGCAAAGTGTACCGAAATTAGTTTGTAGAGGAAATTAGAAAAAAATCAAGACAACTGTGTGACTGCCAGACTTTTGTATCACACGTTTTACATAGTGTTATATCCAAATCTGATAATTACATTTATAGATACAGAGACACCTTCTTGATGCACAGTTTGAAATTCACACTGTGGATCAGTTAATGAGTGCACCAAGCATGCAAAAAAAAAAAGAAAGAAAGAAAGAAAGAAAACACACGACTAAACATTTAAATTCCAACCAGCAGAGAGCGCTGTACCTTCTTAGTGATCAAAATCTCAGTGGTTGGTCCTCTTGTAAGCAGGAAATAAATGAGCTATTTGCAGATAAATACCAAATTAAGACTAATCATTACATCTTTAGTCAGGATCCCACCTAAATGTTGCTAGGAAAAATCCTCTTGGAATCATGATCCACATCACCTTTCTTGGCTGACAGTTTTAGAGATATCTTCTGTGGCGTTTCACACAGAGTGCCAGACAGACAGACATCCTTAGGCCCCACCATTAGCAGGGCAAAACGTTTTTGAAGTTGGATAATTTAAAGCACATTTATGTCATCCACATTCTATATAATTGAAAATAATTTTTTGAAAAGAGTCTTACAGCTATATCTGAGAAATAATGCCTTTCCAAAGAATGCACTTGAGACACATGAAAAGACTGCTCAGAGCCTCTTAATGTCGGACCTCCACTGACACTCTCACAGAGAAGGTCAAGAAGGTTAGTCAGCAATTTCCACTTCTGAGGAAAGTGTGTTAGCGCTGGGGTAGCAGTTATGTGAGTGGACGGGTGATTGTGAGTAGTATGGAGACACACAGACGCAGGCACTCCTCTTTTAAGTATCACAAAACTCTTCCCAACAGCTGTTCTGCATACGGTGCTATAGCGATACCTATCTCATAGGGTCAGAGGCTATTCCTGACATATGGGAGCCACATATCACAGCTAGATATGGCTCGCTGGAAGGATGGATGGATGGATTGGAAATGACAGAAAGGCCTAAATTCAAGGAAGTACAGAGGCAGGCAACTGTGCCCAAAAGTCAGTCACAGTATATAGTGTAAAACTTCAATTATCAGCTGAGTCCTAAATAGCCGCCTTCCCTGTTTACTAGCCTGAGTGGGAACATATTTTAACAAATAAACGCAGGTCTCCATTAGACGCCTGGTCTGGTTTTGTATAAAACCTCTGGGTCGCCCGCTTTAGCTGCTTCTAAGCTGCTTGGATCGTCCATAGAAATATTCATGTTTAAACTTATGATCAGTATGGACATGCTACATGTCGTTAGATCGGTTAGATAAGTCTGAATGTGTCCGTTCCTTGATTATTAAAGTCCTTTACCCTGTACGGGTCCACTGATAAAAAGAATCAAAACAACTTCCCATAAAAAATAAACCAAGTTGTGAATCCCGTCATGTGAAGTCAATCACTCTCTGTCTGCTAACTTCTGCCACACTTATCTCATCCTGCATCGTGTTGTTGGGTATGTTTGTTTTCATTACGTTGCTTCCTACGAAATAAAAGTGCATAAGCTGGCTGTGAGGTGTATTTGATATTATTTGATCATTTTTATTATCATCATTAAGTTATATTTATACTGTTTGAAATAAATAAACTGTTTCATAGTTGCTTATTTCAGATTTATGCATAAGAAATTAAAGGTCTGTCCCAAATACAGTAATTTTAGCAAAATTACTGTATTTGGGACAGGCTGAAAATTTCATTGGAATCTCCTGTCTTTAATTTTTGGGTTCTTGAGTTCAAGTGGAAATTTTGACCTGATGGTATTGCTGGAGGAAAAGCCTAAAACATTAGGATTTGTCATGAGAGATTCATGGACATCCTCATGAAGTTCCTGAAAAGCTTTAGTTTCTGACAACTTGTAAGCAAAGTTGATCATTAAACCAGAAGGTGGCACTAGAGAAAAGTTCATGGAGTATCCAAGGAGGCGTAAGAGCGAAATGCAGCTATGGAAACAGACAATAAGCAAATCATGACATACATGAATCATGTGATTTACAAACGTCCACTGAAGCTGCCGCTCCACTGAGGAGACTAAAAATAGCGGTGGATGAAACATCACATCTGTGTGTGGAGCAACGAGGAGACTGTAATATTCCTCAAACTATTAATGTCCCATTTCCATCAAATTTTACACCGTTTGAGATTTGATTGGAACTATTTTAATCTCATCACCTAGTTGGGCTGTCTTTCTCTGCAGTGTTTTAATAGCAATAGTGGATGAAAGCAAACTTTAATTGCCGCTTTGATTTCCTGGAACAGCTGATATAATTTACATTGCATTTGAATGGATACCTGGCTAATGTCGACACGTCTAAACTTATGAGTTAGATGGACAGAATCACCATTCTTATGCCACACATATGGAGGGGCAAAAAAAACCCACTATCTGAAAACCACTGGTTTATGGAACCTCCTTAGACTCATGTCAGATGGGATTGAAGGCACAGAGTTATCTATGCACTACCAGGCTGAGCACACTTGTGCATGCTCAGCGCACAGAGACGGAGGCTTCAAAGTCAAATCAGAGGTGGTTTGACAATAATGATGGTAGAACAGATAAATCACCTGCAGAGGAATTTTGGGTTAAACATCATTGCGTCAACGAATGCAGTTCTTCAAACCTGAGTGAAAAGGAATGCTTCATGTGTAGTATATGTGATTCATTGCAGTCAGAGAGGGTTCAAATATGTAGGTGATTGACTCTTGCGCAACAGATCACAGTGGTGGATACTTGGTAGGCTCGCCTGTTCCCTCTTTCTTTTGCCCTCCCTAACCTAGGCTATCTGAAAGGTGCCATGAACAACTACTGAACAGATGCGTTCTGCTATTGTTCTCAATGTGAATAACTATGATAAATCAGGACAATAAATATGCGATAAATGTATTTAAAATTGACTTGCAAGGTTTATAACAAAGGAATATGGACCTCAGGGTAGTTTAACAGCAGCCCTGCATATCAAACAAGCTGACTGACTCATCCAACGTCCTGTCAGGATGTTCAATCTAATAAAGTAACTAGGGCTGGACAGTAAAACAATAAGTATTATAAGTATTGCGCTATAATTTTTTTTCAATAACAATATAACAAATATTCAATAAATGTTTGATTTTATTCACTTGAATCATACATGAATTAGGACTTAACATGACCATCATTTTTTATTAAGGTGTTTGTTTTGTGGAGGAAAAGGACTGACAAAAACTTTGCGTGCCTTTTGTTGACAAAGATTTTATCATAATTGTTTTGAACGTTCTACCTCAGATTTGCTAAGCGACCCACTGTTTGGCATCAAGTGTTGACCATAAAGAAGAGTTTAAACCACAATTAACCATCAACTTTCCACCAGCTTTCCAACTTCTTCAACCTTCACTCAGGACTAAAAATCAGCCTTTAAGGCAAAAGAAATGCCGATTTGATACTTATCGAGATCATTATCGATATCGAAAGATATGAAACTTTTTATCGTGATAACATTTTTTGGCCATATCGTCCAGTCCTAAAAGTAATAATCTAATAAAGTGAGCAAGTGGCAGACAGGATGCAGGATTTCTCAGTTTTTGGTACTATGCATTGGTCTTTTAGCCATTATGGTGTCCAAGAACTTGTTGTTCTTGCCTGTTGATGATTTCATTCAAAAGACAAAAAATCTGAGCATCACTGAGCATCTCCAGAAGCCCAAACCCCCAGAGGTTGAGCACCACACCACCGCATTATATTCTTAAATTGGCTTGGGATAAACTCACTAACACTCTGTCTGGATATGCGGTTTCATATTCTGGTTTTCACCATATTAATTGTATCTGCAATCACACCCCCCAAATGAGCTCAGTTACATCTGGAAGAGGGCGAGATTTAACTGAGGAAACCAAACAATAACAGTAAACGCATGAAGATTATTACTGCAGTGTTACATAACCATCAGTCTATTCACTGATATCCAGTAAAAGTTTGCACAACGCTCTGCCATCTACATTACCTTTCTGAAAAAACACACAGTGAAAACATTCAACAGGCCAGGTTCAATCAACACGCTGCAGTACTCGTCTGTCACCTCACCGGTCTAATCCAAACTCTCAGCTGGTTCCCCGCTCTCTGTTTGGGTCTCCTGTGTGGCTTAACACACATATGATAGCAATGAGGAAATATGATAAAGACCAAACTGTTAAATAAACAATGTGTATGATGCTGTGGCGTCCAGACATAACATACTCGTGCCTAGCAGAGCTCCAATCTAAGATCAATTTCAACAGGTCTTAGGATGGATTTAACAACTCCAATGTGGCTCAGAAACACAATGTAAAGCTGCAGTATGCCGTCCCCGTATCAACAGTCCTGATAGAACAAAGGAGATCCAGACAATGACAACACTGATGAGACAACAGAGCTGGCTGTGGAAAACGATGCTGTCATTAACTAACTCCGCTTGGCAGAATAAAGGCATTCCATGTGACTTAATAAACTGCGGATGAGTTTTGGCATCAGTTTCCACATGTGTTTTTTTGCAAACTAAAGACATTTTGTCGTGCATGATGTTTCCATCTAAGTCCAGACATCGATTTTTGGGCCATGTAAAAGGAAACGTTCCAGTCAAATTTAGTGTAAACAGATTTTATCTTGGCTCACGCTGATTCAATGGATTTGGTAACTTTGACAGCTGAGTGTTTAGTTTTGTTTTTGACAATTACGGTGCATATTGAGAGGCAAGGTGGCAGCAAAAATATCAATTTAAAGCTGGTGATGGTCACAAAGTCAGTGAAGCATTTTACAGCATGAACAGTACATAAATGAAACACCTCGGATTTGGGTTTTAAGGGCCCCAGATTTATGGAGAGACTTGATGTTGCACGCTGGTAAACTGAATAGCAAATATGCACTAAAAACAATTCTTAATTTGTGTGTTTGTTTTTTCTTTGAGTAGCTGTTAAAGAAATTGGAAAAAACAATCTAACATAATTGGTTTGTAGTGAAAATAGTTGAAGGCTTATTGTTTCATTGTGGTCTGAAATGAGACTTCACAGCATGCCAAACAAAGTTATTCGCTCAGTCTGCAAGTGTTTTGGCTTCGCCCTCACAGCAGTGAGCGACGAGATGAAAATACAAAGAGAGTTAGAGCGTCAAAGTCGGACTGACTGATGCTGCTGAGTCTCTGAGAGTCTGCTGACGAGTTTCATATGAACACAAACTGCACTGAACAAATGATGTAATGAGCTCCAGCTGATAAAATCTGATTTTATGGGCAGCTGTTGTGACTGGGTGTTGAAGAGCCTTCACAGGTTATTAATGTAGGCCTATCAGCAAATGTGGCATGACTGGGGATATGGGCGTTTTTTTAGAGGGTGAAGAAGCGATCAACGATAGCAGAATTTTTCATTTGTGGGTTCTCAAAGGAACAACAGTGGTTTTATGTTACATAACAGTGAAATAAGTTAGATTATAACTTTACAGGAAAAGAAGGTCTATACATTAACTAGATTTCTTGACTAAGTTTTTAATCGGTAGCACTCGGTGTTAATCATGTCACATGGAGCGTGTTTAGCCCTATAGATATTTACCACAGGTCCACAGGTGTAACACACCACTCTTACCTGTCTGCAGCATCCCGGAGCCGGACTCGCCTCCAAAATCCACCGCTGCATCGTCGGTGCTCGTCGTTTTGAACACGAGAAGGCAAACTGTCCATTTTACCAACCAGTTTAACATCTTCCCGGGTTAATCAGGGTTGTAATTAAGGTTTAACGACATCCAAACAAGACATCCGAAATGTGTCGTGGACATAAAACCAGCTGTAGTGTGGTTCTCATTCATCAACAGCGAGGAACACTGCTGACCGGTACTTTTGTTTTGAACTTGGAGTGCTAACTTTTCATCCTCTTCACCTCACCTCCTCCTCCCCAGGCTGCGGCAGTTTCTCTCCTCCTGCAGCTGCATCACATCACCGAGGCGCCAAACGAGGCAATAAGGGCCCCGCCCCTTTCTTCTAATGTGGACCAATTAAATCCCTGCACCGCCTCCGCCCATTTAATAAAAAAATGTCTGCGTAACTTACTTCAAAATTGTTCAGCCTTTATAGGGAAGATTGATCCATTTTAGTCTGTAAGAGACATTTGGACCTTACACTGTAGCATGATCGAGACAACAACACACAACAACAACAGAATGACCAGAATAATGTTCTCCACTGATTGGTTCCACGTGAAACCTCACATTTATAACAGAAGTTATAAAACATCAATAATGCATATTGTTTGCATAAATCAAAGGATTACCGGACAGTACCACACAAGCCCAAACTCTACTGTACGTTCTAGTCTTATTCCTAATCTTCTAACTCTACTTAAAGGAGCACTTTATTTTCGTTGGCCAACCTTTTAATTAAACTTTAAACTGAGTTTTTTTGTTTGCTTACTGGGATATAGAAAGATGGACTCCTAGGAGATTTGAACTGAGATAAGGACCCATTAACTGGTGGTTGAACTGTGGGTTTGTATTGTGCGTTTACTGTATGTCACACTGTAACGTAGTTGATCTTGTGATCTGTAGGTAGGCCTACCTGATGATGAAATGTACCTCTTATAAATTTAATGCCATGATTTGATTCTCAAATGATCTTTCTCATATTAAAAACTGATATTTCTTCTCCACCATAGCTCATAATAATAATAATTCATGCATCACCTAATTCCATCATAACACAGGCCTGACTCACAAGCTAATGTAGCTAATATTGTGTTGGTCATACTAATTTACAAATTAATGACATATTAAATCGCAATCGCAATATTGGGGGGAAAAAACACAATTAGATTATTTTCCATAATCTTTCAGCCCTAAATGTAAGTGCTCAGTGTACTCACTGAAATGTCAACATCAACGACAAGTAATATGAAATGTAATGTAATGAAATGTAGCCTACTATGGGAAACCAACTCGAGTACCTCTTCCAGCAACTGACAGATTTAAAGAAATGAAAGGTTAGGTTTGTGGGGTTTTGTTGTAGTCTGTCTCAAAACAATGCTAAAATATGATGTGTACAGTGAAAAGGTTATTGTTGGCTATTAGCACCCCCCCCCCTCAGAGGCATGGCCAAATTGTCAGAAATTAGTGACTAACCCAATGTGTAACCATTGTGTAACAAAGAAGAAACAGACATCAGAACATTTGCCCACTAATGAGGACAATAGGTCTAAGCTGAGCAGAAGTATCTCAAAATCTAAATTCCCCATATGAGGACACAGGATTTTAGGAGGCTAAGTTTAGTTGCAGCTAAATAAGCGTTTAGCAGCCTAGTTAAAAAAATTTAATGGATATTGTTGTTAGGTCCTTGTGTAGGTTTACTCTTGAAAGGGACTATCCCACTGCTGCAGCTCAGCAAGTAAATACACAAAGACTAACTTCTTAAGATACTTACAATATGTTTTGTGGCCTGTCTAAGTCAGACTGCTGAAGCTGTGTAGTGTACCTATGTAGGCTACTGTTAATACAATTATGAATATTAATATTCAGAAATATTCATTCATAAACTCTCATTGTTTCGGGGCACCACCTGAAATTCTGTTCGCCCAGGGCCTCAGGACTCCCTGGGTAAGGTTTTAATAGATACAATTATACAATTACTCCTAGTTAGTAGTAATTGCTAAATAATTTTAAATCAATTTAACCAATCAGTCAGTCTCATATCAAAGTCGTGAAAAATCTGTCCAGTGACTTGGATTTAAACAGTACACACACTGTTCCTGTGATTTAGGTGGAATTTATTAACTAACTAAAGTGAATACACAGTGATGTTAGACTAAAATCCTTTCACAATAGACCAACTAAATTCACATTGAACTCCAAGAGTGAAAGAGAACTAATGAACACAACTGTTGAATTTTAGAATTTTGTCCTCTTTCTCTTGGCACTTTCACACCTGGAAGTAGCACCAATGGGGTTCAAACCAAAGTTCATGTTTTGATACATGTTCAATTCAATTCAATTTTATTTATATAGCGCCAAATCACAACAACAGTTATCTCACAGCGCTTTTCATAAAGA
>JAPMOB010236802.1:0-31966 GCA_029875015.1 Lepomis gibbosus
TGTGTGTGTGTGTGTGTGTGTGTGTGTGTGTGTGTGTGTGTGTGTGTGTGTGTGTGTGTGTGTGTGTGTGTGTGTCTTCACTCCTGCACGGGACCCTACTTCTACTGTGATGGAAGTAGGCCAGAACAGTGGAGAGCAGCTGATAGGAGGATTGAAACGGGAAGTGATTGGAGAAAAAAAAAGGAGAGAAAAGGCTTCATAGCCGGAGCTTTCCTTATCTCTGTGTAATGTGTGCATGTCTGCACGTGTTGGCCTTTGTGCAGTTAGCATGCTCAGATGCTCTGACAGCGTGAGATATAGCTTTTCCAATGACCTAGCAATGGTCATAAAGTCACAGCTCGCCAGCTAGTGGTGCGATTGTGTCTGTTTCTTGTCTATTCGTGAGCCATGGCCTCTGCTCTTAGCTTCCAGTGATTACAGCTCAGCAGCCAAGCCTGACAACACACAGGCAGAATGTAATCAAGTCAGAGAGAGGGAGGTGTAATCAGCATTTCCCCTCCAATCAGCCCCAAAATCACCGTCTCTAATCTGCAGCCAGCCATTGATGGATTTGATTGATAGGATGGATTTGTTATCTGGCTGTGGGGGTCTGCAGGGAGCAGAACAACAAGCAAGAGCAAGAGACACAGTCAGCTTATCAGCTATCGCTACATTTGTTACCGCTCCCCTCGTTGAGCGAGCTGAGCTTTTCCTCACAGGCTACAACCGCAGCTCTCCTCTCATTTATCATACAGAAGAATTAAATGTGGACACTTCAAAGTACTTCCACACACAAGGGTCCCCAGGGCATGTGTTTTCTCCCTGTTTAAAATGGAGAGGGCCAATCCATCACTGGTTGTTTGTGACGGAAACAGAAACCACAGAGAGTATTTGTTTGTGTGTGTGTGTGGTGTGTGTGTGGTGTGTGTGCGTGTGTGTGTTTGAGCGTGTAAGCGTGAATATGTCTATGCATGAATTCATTACTCGCAAAAATGTGTGTGTGTGTGTCTGTCTGTATTGGCATGCATGCGTGATTTATACATGTCAGATGCACAGTGACGATAAGCGGACGGAATAATGCCTTTTCAGCAAGCAAATTCTGTGCCTGTATCATCTACTGCCTGCACTTTTGATAAATCTTGCTACTCTCAGACTGTAGTCAGACTGTACTGAAAAATCCTCCCAAATGTTCAAACAAATATGCTTATTTTCAATGAGCATGTGATGAATGAGCTCCATTGATTTTGTGCATGAAGCCAAAACAACAGAGACCAAGACAAATGCTCAGCCTGTTTAAGATAAAAAGGCAGCTTCACCAAGCTGTGTGACATTCTCTTTGTGCGTGGGACTGGGACAAAATCAAGGAAATAAAGAGGAGATATATAGTGTAGTCGATACAGATACAATTAGATTAGATAGATGCACATCTATGGCCATTGACATGTAAAAAATAATGAACTGACCGTTTATTTTAACGTGTCTCTGTGTAGAATGGTGCACAGGATGAGTTATTAAAACCAACACTTGGCTAAATTTTAGATCATCTTGGTGTTATTATTACCTGGCCCACCAATTCCTCTTAAGACATAACTTTTCCGTCTTCTACACTCAAACTCTTCAGAACAGTTACTAAAAAGACCTTGAGGTGAGATTACTTTGTCAAATGCTGCCTCAAGGGACAAGAATGAACCATGACGCTCAATTTTTAAGCCAACATCGAAGAGAAGTACTTTAAGTGTTTCAAATGTTCAATTCCATGACAACTGGGCAAACTCATGAACAGATACTAAATGGACCTCGATGTAAGACCAGTTTGTTCACCAGATGGTGCCTACTTAAATCAAATATCCCAATTCTCCTGAGGCACCTTGATCAACCAGGGCACTCAGCCAAACTTCAGGGCCAGAAACACCAGTGGGTGAAAGCTAAATGAATAACAAAAAATAATTTAACAAGAGCATTTCAACATTTCAAATTCAACAAGTGAACCAGACTCTGAGCTTGTGTGTGCTGAGCCAGTAATGCTCACCCTGAGCTGGGGGCAAGCACAGAGTATCAGCAGCATCAGTAGCAGTAGGCAGTGTGCTTTTCAGGCCAAGCAGCAGCAGCAGTGTCTGTCAAGGCTCTGTCCTGCTCCTAATGGGATGTTCTTGTTGTTGCCAACGGATAACTCTCATCCTGTGTTCTGGACTACAGATCAAAGAGGGCCTGGACTCCACAGAGCTACCAGGGCTGCACGGATGGAGAGGACATAGGCAGAGAGTAGACTAGGAAGGGTAAATAAAGGGTAAAATAAGCCAGCATGTGAGCAAACAGGTAAGAACAAAAGCAAGAACAAGAGAACAAATGAAAGAAAGAAAGCAAAAAAAATAAATAAACCAACCTATCCTTTGCAGTGAGCATGCATTATGTCCCTCTGTTCACCCTCAGAGGCAGATTAAAGCCCATTCTTCTATTTTCTGCTTCTATTTTGGTGAGGAAAAAGAGGGGAGCAGAAAAAGATGAAAGCCAGCTATACAAGTCAAGTGGGATAGTGGTGTTTCCTTTAAACCAAATTCTGGGAAAGCTGACAGATGGATATTGCTGTGAGCAGCAGCACAACGTTGGGACCATGGAAGATGATGTCACGTACAACATGTTTCTCTAGAAGGATGAACAGTCCTACTTGTAAGACAAGACAAGAGGAAAATAAAATGTTTTGGATATTTGTTGGGTCAACAATTGGTGAAGTGGTGAAATGAAGCAGCATCACATCCGAAGCTGGCCAAGGTTGTATTGCATGAGATACACAGTAGAATGATAGCCCTCTCTGCAAAGAGTCAGTTGCTGATTTCAGGGCAAAGCTCTTTGTCAGATGATGTGGAATCAACCTTTTGAGTTATGAATGGCAGCCAGCTGTGTAGCTGATGGTCCAGAGATAAGATAATGGTTTGGTGTGATGAATATCAAGAGCCACAAAGCAAGGTCAGGGGAGGCCCGCACAAAAAGAAAAAAAGCTTTATGAACAGGGCTGCACACACACACACAAAGAGCTCCATCATCCACCTGCAGGGAGAAATATGTCTTTCCTCACCATTGATGATAGCATCTTCAGTCCCATGGTTCAACACTTTCACTCGAGGCCCTCAACAAAAGGACTGAATCTAAAGAAGAGGATTGTTTCAGGGAAACTGACTAATGTGCTCCACACGCAGGCCTTAAGAGTGGGATGAAAGCTAGCTTTTGAAATGTCACAGAAAATGTAGTGCTGCATGATTCAGAGCGCGCACACACTTACTCACACACAGAACTGCTACTGTTACTACTACTTCTGTAAGACTCATTTTTCGGTACAGCCTGATCATGATCTTTTGATAATCAGATGAATAACTGAATGCAAAGCAATGCACAGATCTACTGGAATGACTTAATTTCCTTCCACTTTCTGCCAAACAGCAATGAAAAAATAACCAGGATTGAAATGTCAGGATCAAATGCTGATTAAAAAAAGTCCAATATTGCATTTGATACAACGCATCATCTGTCACAGTTCAAGTTACTGGCAACAGGAAGGACAATGAAATGCAAACAGAACACAACTGGAAGCATAAAGGACAGTTTAATACATCGCAAAGCAGGCGGATGTTGGGCAACTGAAGATGGATGGCAAAAGGTAGGCAACAAACAATAAAACATTTTGAACCCAAAGGAACAATGGCAACAATGTCCAGGTGTTACTATTGGAGTAACTTACAGTAACACCAGATAAAAAACAGTTTGCTGGCCTTACAAACATTAAAATTCTTGCATTGCTGCAGTGATGTAGAAGTGTGCTCATAAACCTCTGCAATAACATAACTGCACCCAGAGTGTGAATCACGCTTTTGTTTTTTTGAAACATCAAAGTCTCACCAACTGCAAACAGCTCTGTGATGATGGTTTGGGTTTTTGGTCTATGGTACCCTAAAACCAAATAGCTACCTCTTCCACCTCCTTCTAAAACACACTGATAACCAGATTACAAACATACTTGGGAAGATGAAAAGAACAAGCAAAACAAATAGAAAATAAAACACATTCTGTACAGTGACAAAATAAAGCCACTGTAAAAGTTTTAACAAAGAATCCTCACATCAAGCTTTCCTCCTTTCTTCTTCTCTGGTGTGCTTGCTGTAGATGTGTCAACGCCCACAACACACTACTGAGTGTGTACACAATCATTGTTGCAGTGCGCACACACCCGCAGAGGAGATGGCAGGCAGGTTTCTGCAAGGAGCATGCTGGGAGCTTAAGAAGTCAGCGTAACAACACTTGGTGTTGAAGCTTGGTGTGAAGTTAGTTTTTATATTATGGGAGGACAGACGAGGGCGCTGGAAAAGAGGGATTTGGGACTGTGATTAATACTTGGGTAGAGCAAGAAAAGTCACATGAATATGCACTCTAGATGGGATGAAAATCAAAGATCCGTGCATGCAATATAACTACCCAGCCTTCTCTAGAGAAATAAATCCCATCCAAATGAGGCTTAAGATATAGTTTTGGTGCTGTCAGCGGTGGCCATCACGCTAGCTGGCAACAAAGTTTGAGATCTGTGACTCAGATGAGTGTCTGAACTGAGCGTAACTGAAATGTTTAATTAAATGGTAGTTGGAGAGAAGCAAAGTATTGCTACAAATTGGTAAACGAGTGCTCTTAACCTGACCAAAACAAATTTAGCACTAAACACAGAGGCAAAACTGAGAGGACCAACATCACATTGCAATACAAGGAATATCTTTTTTATATTGTTTCATTAATCATTCCCTTTTTGCGTATAGAAATCTGTCACTTATGTATCCAAATAAGTATTTTTGTTCAGTTCTGAATACACACACAAATACAGGCATACATACACAATTCTAGTGTGTGGAGATCATTAAATATTTCCATTGTGGAAAGAATGGCAAAATGTATAAATACATTCTACAGTCTGAGTCAACCAGCTTGAAGTGTGTGTGGTCTCAGTAGGAAATCCATTACAGCAGGTAGAGGGTGACATTACAGGGAATGGGGAGAATATTCAAAGATATATGTACTTGCAGGGACAAAAGCTTTCTTCCATTTAATGTTGTTTGCCTGGATGTAAGAAAAATAGCTGGTGTCTGAAGATGGTGTATGGGGAAACCGCTTGTTCTGCATGTGCACGTGCCAGAACACTCACCCACACACACAAATCTACTTTCCGTTTGGAAGAAGGAGAGTGAGGGGAGCAGAAACAGTGCAGTGAAGCAGATGTAATTACAAAAGGCAAAACAAGCCATGTGTCTCCGAGTCTCTTTGACGCACACGGAGAAAGTAAGTCAGAGCTTATCAGGTTGCCACAGAATGGGGAAACCTCTTGCCACCTTGCAAAGGTGCCGAGTGCTCCCTGCACTTTTCACATGTGACACATTGGGAAGATGATGACAGTGGTGGTGAAGATGATGGTGAAGGTGGTGGTTGAGCTGGAGGTGGTGAGGACAGCAAATGAAGAAATAGTCCCTCTTCATTCCCGGTAGCAGGCAATCTCTGGTTAGCCCCAGGAAGAGAGATCTCAGGCGGATAAACAGCACTAGTCCAGTTGTCATCTCATACATGGACAAGGAGATATCATATAGCTATATGATTTGGGCAGGGTGGGAGGGTGAAGGGGTCACTAGATATGGTTGGTGATAGGACAGCAACGTATGCAGTAAATTGAATGTTTTCTTTTATGACTATTAATAATGCTCCATCAACCATTAATTTGTAATGCTGCAGCATTCTTTATTTTCACAAGCCATCAAGGAAGCAGTTATTGCAGCTTTTGTTTGCTACTGCTGCTGCTGTTTTGTTGCTGTTGTTGGTGTGAGAAATGTGGGGAGATATTGTTTTCTAGGAAATCCTGTGTAGGGATTTGACAGGCATTGTCAGATGACAAAGTGAACAGCTAGGAGATGAAGATGGGTATGCTTCTGACAGGTTTACTGCAATCACAGTAGGTACGAACTGCTTGCCTTGCTGCTGCCTGCTGCTATAAATGCATGCACACATGCAAGCACACTAGCACGTGCAAAAGCGATGACACACAGAGCTGCACATGCAAGTTTGCACTGCCTCTGATGTTTCCCATAGATGGTGACGGGAAAGAAAAAGAGCAGTTTTACTTTAAAAAAAGTAAAAGTATAAAGTAGCATGTGTGAAACGTATGTATGGGGCATTCTCAGGTCCTGTCTGACCTGTCTCGCCCCTTGACTGTCTCTAGCCTTGACTACTCTAACACCCTTCTGGCAGGGCCGCTAGCATGAATAGTAAAACATCTGCAAATGCTCCAATATAAGGCAGTAAGTCTGGTCGTCAACCAGTCAAAGACAGTTCCTGACACTTTTAATTACTCTTCACTGGCTCCACATTGCTGCTCCCAAGTTCAAGTCACTAATGCTCACCTGATATTCACAACAATCTGCGACAAACAGCCGTCACCGCAAGGCAGGAAATCTCAATCCAAACTCTTCTCCTGTATGGTCTCTTTATGGCATCATAATTCACTTGAAGATCTACCTGTTCCATCCAAGAGTCTCTCTCTCTCTCTCTCTCTCTTTGTATATATATATATATATATATATATATAAATAAAGCTTTGTATAAGGTGGACTGCGGTTCAGAGCGTTGTGGCACTTATTCTTAAGTTTCTCCTTCATCTATTGTACCATGGGTTGAACCTCATATCTCATGTGTATGCCAAATGAATATATGTAAAGCACGTATTGCCTCCACACTACCACTTCAGTCTTCCACCTCACTTTCTCCCTGTGCTACTTTTTTCTGTATTCATATCTATTATATGCAGGAGAGAAAAAGATAATTCAGAGATTTAAGACTGATTTAATTAATTCTTATTCCAATTATTCTCATCAGTCCTTGTTTTTACTGAATTCTAGTTCTGATTCATGGCATTTTATCATTTCTGAGCTCATATTTCATTTGCTTTGACATATGTGTCTGCCCCCATTTTCTCTAAAAGATGAACAAACCACTGCTATTAAAGCTTTTGTTGATAAGAAGTTAATTTTGTCTTGCTTCCGACAGGATTTGGTAAATTTAATTTACCAACTATGCTACACATGTTGTTGCTGTGACTGGTTATAGGTCTATCCAATTTCACCCAAAGGCATTTTGGTCCCAAAATAGAAAGTTAGGCAAGAGGTTCCAGACTAAATTGCTTTTGAGAATTAGTCTGATGATGCCATGAACTGTAATACGATGTGAATGACAAGCCGTTTTTCATGTATTTGGTAAAATACAGAAATATATAGTCTCTTTCTTGTCACACAATTTTGCATATATTTTTACTTGAGTCGAATGTGCTAGCATTAACTGATTTGGTTACATTATTATTACGAGAGGGGACTAAACATTGCATTCATATACTGTACCAAGATGCAGTAAATGCTTTGTTATTTCAGACTGACTTGGTTGTGTGCGTGAAATATTTTTGTGTGTGTTTGTTTTATGTTTGTATTGCTACTATCTTTTGGGGCTCATACATATTGTACACTACTGGATGGACGTGTACTGAGCATGCATAACAGACAATATTAAATGATGCACAACAGGTCCCAAATTAACTTTCAGTTGGTTCCAAAACCTGAGAAAACAAGAGAATGACATCCTCACAGTGCATTTTGCCTCAAGGATGCTGTCTCCATTACCTCTGCTGATTAGCGGAGGTAATCACCAATATGGCTTTAGAGAAATCGGAAGGATCAGAAAAGGGGGGAAAAGTCGGTTAAACAGAAAGAATGAGGATACATGGAGGGGCCTTTGAATGAAATATGGCTTATATTATTTCTTTCTGCTCTCCAGACAGGGCCGTCTGTCATAGCCAGGAAGGGGCCAGAGAAAGTGGGCTAAGTGGTCAGGCCATTTCTTGTGCCTTTCCAAGTGGCTGACTAGATATTAGGATTTTACAGGCTATTACACATGATAATTGCACAGCATATTGAATTTCGGGAATTTTTCTCACACCACCTCTTTCTTGCTCCCTCTTTTCTATAAATAAACATTTTACAGTTTGTAAAGTATCCATCATATATGGGCCATGATTTAAAGGTTGTTTATGACACATAATCACTATCCGTGGTATTCATGTAAATTCAATAACACCAGTCTACTAATTGCATGGCTTAAACCCAGCTTTAGCTCTTTAGATATTCATCTAAGCCAATTAAGCAAGAGGCGGACTGGGGATGGGGCATAATCCTTGCTTGAATGTTAGAGTGCACATTCAAGAGCAATGTCACAGGAGGACTCTGTCCACTCTAAAATATTAGTAAGACTGGCCTGCGATTTATTCACCCTATGTTTTCTAGCTAAAAAAAAGCATGCAGCTTCTGCGAGGGTTTTGTATTACAGACTACAAAAGAAGCTGTTGCAAGCCAAGAAGAGATCATGAAGAATTAACAGTTATGGCTATATGTCTTTTTCTAACCACAATCACAAGAGACTGTCAGACTAAGTTCACCACATTTCTGTGTGTGTAGTGTTTGCAAAACTATCCTAATTCTGCAAGAAATAGCAGCAAGACCAAATGTTCAGTACGAATATTATGATCATATAAGGTATCCTCTTTAAATAAGAAGATTTTATGGTGAAGCCAGCACTACGTAAAAAAAACTCTAATTAAAACAGATGTGGTGCCATTACTAAAACTAGCCCCAGTGACTAAAGCAAACTAATTAAAGAAGAAACACTGACACCAATAAATGAGTTTTGCGGGCCCTTGTCTAGATTGCAGCTGTTAACCAAAATGCAGAGTAGCACATACACAGATAGGCTTTTACATACTTCCATCTTAATTCCTATGCAAACACTTGCCGTCTAGTAGATGCAAAGACTGTATCCTCTTAGTGTTCACCAGAGAGACTTGAGTCTGTCTGAGTCAGAGTTCAAGTCTGACATGTATGAGTATGTGAGGAGCATCAACACATGCACCATCCTGCACACTGTCTCAGCACAGTCATGATAAAGAGCAGGGAAAAAAGACAGATTATGAAATGCTGATGGAGTACCCTCAGCACGACCATTCATCAACATAATTAACCATAATCATCACCATCCGCAGAGAGTGGGGTGGATGATGGCAAAAAGAAAAGACTGTCGGTAAAAATGTACTGAAGGTGGCAGAGCTGTAAAAAAAACAAACAGCAAATGCATTACTTTATATTATTCACTTGTGTATCTATCTGCTTTTGCTCAGTGCGACTCGATGCTTTGTCATCATACAATTTATGTGTCAGTTCCTTCAGTGTACCTTCAGATCAAACCACTTATGATAATTATACCATTAACTAATGTACAGTATGGGTTAATGATGTGAGTCTAAACTGTGAACTCTGTGCCAAAGTTTACGCTAAAGCTTGAACAATAACGCTCAACTACCATAGAAGCACAAACACTGAAGGCTTGTCAAGTCTTGGCTCCATCATGTGTCTGGATCTCATCTTGCACGATTTTAATAACTGCTCATCGGGGTCAGCAGACACGCTGACAGATCGTCTGAAATACCCAGTCAGCTCACACCATGTCTCCAGCCAAGTTCCCATTACACATGCTGATCTGTTCGTCTTCATTCATTATTAACAGCCAAATGCAGCTGGGGCCATGTAAGCCACTTTATGGAAGTTTAAAATTTAAATACTTCAAAATTCCTGGGTAATTTGGATGATGACCTGACAGCAGAAAGGTGCCTCTCTGCACACAATCTCAGAGAGATTTGCAGCTAATATCGCAACGACAGTATTAAGGGTTTTTTTCTCAGTGACTCAGACTCTGCACGTGTACAGCAGTCAGTTATTGCCGTCCAACAATTACAATTATTGTTATTTCAGGTTAATATGGTTACCAAGAGAAAAAGACACAGTAGCAATTGGTGGTTCATAAGAAAATATAATCATTGAAAACTGTCTCTGAAAGTGCAAATGCACTCTGTTATGTAATGATGTTTAATAATCTTTAATTCAACTATGTTATCGTTTGATAGAGAAATCATGAATAAAAATTTAATTACCTTCTGTTATGTGTAGACAGAGGGAACTATTTATATTGCAACTACATTTTTAAAAATTGTAAAATCCACAGTTTCTGTTAGTACGACTAGTTGTTTTTTTTAAATAGTCTTCCTAAAAAGGTCGTGAAGTAAGATCTACCATGGCCCGTTTTAATTATCTCTCAGTATGTATGGAATGGTTTGAGTGTTACGTGTTTCACAAGCGAGTCCGCCAGAAGCCAGTCCCCTATGACCCTGACCTTTTCAGGAACTAATAGAATTACAGCACACTGAATGCCAATTAAATAAACACATAAATGGAAAACAAAACAGGCAGAGAGAGCACAGGAGTGTAATTGCCTTAAAACCCCTTAAGGTAAACACATGTTCCCCCGCAGTAGGCAGCTTCTATGAGATAGAGGGTGATGAGGAAAGTAGTGTGTGTGTGTGTGTGTGTGTGTGTGTGTGTGTGCGTGCGTGCGTGTGTGTGTGTGTGCGTGCGTGTGTGTGTGTGCGTGCGTGTGTGTGCGTGTGTTTGTGTGCGTGCTGAGGTACAGTGGAAAAAAAAGCCTGGGAGGAAGGAGTCAAACAGGCGAGGCAGGCTAGCCTGTGAATGTGTTGTTAATTTAGCCCTGTTTTAATTAGCTCTTCTGCCAGAGCACAGCAAAGCAAAGGGGGCTAACGGGGAGGCCTGAAGACCTGGGCAGACTGGCAGGCTGAAAGAGGCCACCAGATTGGCATGCGTAACTACAGCCTGTCTCAGACCGGCAGCTGGGCACACACACCGCCCACCGCTGTTCTAACCGCCCAAAGGTAAAAATATAATTCTACAACAGTATTCTACAATTCTATAACATAAATATACACATACTCACTCATGCTACTTTAATAACTTCTATTCTCTTTTAGCTTTTTTAAAAATTCCTCCTGTGCCCTCAGTCTAGCTTTAATTAAATCATGGTTGGCTTTTTTCTCTTTACTTAACAATGCAAAGACAAAATTTGACAGTTGCTTATGATAACGCTCCTGACTCACACTCTCTAAGGGACAATCTCTGTTTACAGAGTTCACACTTGAGCTACGTTGAGAGCTGGGTGGGTGTCTGCTTTGTGTATATGAGGCCAGCTGATATTTAAAGCGTTAGACTATTTTAGTTTCAGTCTTATGACAAAAAAAAAGGAAAGAAAGGAGACAATCTCCTCTGAGCAGCAAACAGCGCGTGCCCCGATGGAATGAGCAAATATGAGCCTAACTGCCTTAGTTTTCTGAGAGGATTTATGACATGGGGTCTTATTATCTGCGGTTCGGATTACTGCAATACGCTCCCCTCCAAAATAAAGAGGTTCCACGCCACATAAAGCCCAAAGTGTTTTCAGAGCTGTGCCACACTCCCTTGCACTTTCAGCACAGATTTTAAGGATGGCTACACTGGTCCACTTATTTTGTTGATAATGATGAGTTAGTCACACTAAGCCTGACAGACCCACTCACTGCTTCTCTTGTTTGCCTTAGCACTTGATGCATCAGGACAGTCAAAAGGTCAAGAAGACTTGGGTATTTTTTCCTTAGTGATACCAACCTGATGAGACCTCCACTTGAAATGGATAGTAATTGGTTGGTGAGCACCTCAGTAATGTAGCAGAGTTCTCCAGTGAAGACTGATTAAGCTACCTGCAGATGGAGATAGGGCAGGGCCTGGGGACTGGAGGAAAGAGGGTCCCCTACTTGACTTTGAAGGCAGAGAGAGAAGACGGAGAAGGAGGGCTTGAGATGAAGGAGGCTGATTAACATATTGTGCAGTAGAGAGAGCTCCTATCTCACACTCAGACACTGTCTGGGGAAATATGCAGCACCCGCCACAGTTAATGGGAGCCAGCATGTTTATTGTCCTGTTAATTAGTAGGGATGTGGTTAGGGCTGTAAAGATACGTAGTGTGTGAATTCAAGGAGGATGCAGGAACAAGTCAACAAAGAGCTGTAATGGCGCACAAGCTTCTCTACTCAAACAATGATGATAAATATTGTTGGTCAACACCTTTAACAACTCTCCAGTGAGCAATTAGATATTTTCCCTGCATCGTGGATGAGTAATTGCAGGGTTTGAACCACATTTCCCAAAGCCTTAGGATAGGTAATTCACTTGTCTGCCAATTGAGTTGTTTGATCTGCAAACTTTGATCATACAGAATGTGGAGTTGGGCAGTCCGATTTGACTGCATAGCACAGTGTGAAAAAAAGGCCCACAGTGATTTTCTATACCCTCTCTTCTCCTTCACATTCTTAAACCTGAGAAGAAACTATATAACTTCTGGTGCATTTGTAAGAGGTAAATACATTGCTGGTCTAAGCCGACAATACCCACTCAGTGTTTCATGTTTTAACCTAAAACACAGACTTAAACAATGGAGATTTACAGCGCTCAGAGCCTTTTAAGTCCCCTTTTTTGGCATCAGGACATAGACACACCAACCCCCCTGAAACCTTTTGTTATCATATCTGATCACTAGAGGAAAAGAGGGTTCTGATGCATAGCCTGTGGGCTAGAGACCCCCTACAGTCACTTCCATAACACATAAAAATGACAGCCAGCTTCCAGTAATGTTGGACACCAAAATAGAAATAATGGATTCCCTGGTCTTCCTTTTTCACTCATCACCTCCTGTACGAAACCTGCAGACAATCCACCTACACACACACACACCCAGAGTGCTCTGGCCCAGACCAGCAGTATCAGAAGACAGTGCTAGCTCCAGGCCTCTAATTGGCCCCATTTCTCCTTCTCTTGTCTCTCTCTTTGTGCTCGTGAAAGCACCGGCTATTCTGTCGAATATGTGTTTCTGAAAAGGGTGGACATACTGTAGCCTGCACTTATTCAAATACCATAAAACTACCCAAATGAATCCAAAGAGAAAAGACAAGGCCAGTGTCTTGAAAAGTGAGTGAGTGTGTATGTATGTGTGTATGTGTGTGTGTGTGTGTGTGTGTGTGTGTGTGTGTGTGTGTGTGTATCTGAGAGAGAGACTGACAGAATGGGGATGAGATGCAGAGCAGAGGCTGGTTGGAAACTGTGAGGCATGAAGGACGCCCATTGAAAGATCTGTTGCGGGTGTCTCACGGACACATAGAGAGGGCTGTGAGTGAGACAGGGCCACAGAAAGAACAGAGGCTCTTCAAAGCTGATTGTGGCATGCATCACTTAAAGCCAGTGCCTCCCACCCACTGTCCTAGCCAGCCAATCAATTGGCCTATTGTTATGATGCATGTGACCAGAGGTTTATGGGTGTCCGTGTGCCGCAGTGTCTGGCTACTATATCTCTGAAACTGCTACTGTTGATTATAAAAGACCGCTGCCGCATACTCTCACTCTCCCTCTCTCTCCCTTTATTCTTCCATCTACTGCAGAGCCAATTTGCTAATGGATGCAGCAACCTTGTGATTTACTGTTGTCAACGATATGCTTCAAGTAAAATGCACTAAATGATTTAAGTTTGCAGGCAAAATTTACATTTGAAAGCCAGCCCACTTTGGAGAGAGCCTCACATCAAATATGCAAAGTTTATTATGTAGAGCATCTATTTAGTGGTTCTAAATCATTGTTCTAGCCCTCTCAGTGATATTAAACTCTGTATGGATTGTCTGTGGTTTATGTCTATTCTTGGATTCACTTGCAGAGATGAAAATTAAAAGAGCTATGAGGAAGACAGTACTGCAACAAAGCCCAAAGTCTCCACTCTCTGGGAACTTCGGTATTAAATCTGCCTAAAGGTTAAGGTAGCTTCACTGAATAGTACTGGAAATTTCCACTTGAGTTGAAGTACAGTGGGCTGTATGCTGAAAGTAGAACAGGCAGTGTTGAATGTAACACTCTACACTCAATTTTGACTTTTGCTTGTCAGTATTCAGTGTACACACCCGACAGACGGTCAGTTTTATCTCCACTCACTTGTACAGGCATGCCAGATCTGTAACTCCCTCTATCTCTCTGTCCCCTTTTAACCCATGCTAGGACAGAGTTATTTAAAGGCAGACCTATAGGAATGCATGAGAGTTCCCCAGGGTGTCTGGCTGCTGTTGAAACCAGCTGTGGCTAAGTGACCCCCCTCCAAAAACCAAGAGACAGTGCAGAGCTGTAGATCTGTCCCAACATCACCTTGCGTTTTCTTCCTGCTCCTCTCTTGCCTTGGCACCAAGCGGGAACCTCCGGGTCTGAAAATTGAAGCCAATGAAGAACTGCCTAAAACCTGCACTTTTTCTAATGGCCAACAGGTGATGACTCAACTGGTTGCAAAAATAAATCTGATTGCATTAGACTTAATGGCAAATCAGCCTAATTCTTTCTTAATTTATTTACCTCAGTAAACACTTTCCTAATGAGTCTCAATTGCTAGTTTCAATCTTCGATACAACATGAAGAAAATAGACGATAAAGCAGGATATGTTTTAGGGCTTGGCTAACTTGTGATTGACAAGTCGCCACCATGGTGACCTCTAAATCAGGCTAGAGGCGCCTCGTATCCACTGCACTGTGTACATTTGAAAAAGCTTATTAGGAGTCGGTTGTTCATTTTTATGGTAAGTACATTTTGTTTTAAGCCTATTTTCCGCTAG
Source organism: Lepomis gibbosus (assembly GCA_029875015.1). Lineage (NCBI taxonomy): Eukaryota > Metazoa > Chordata > Actinopteri > Centrarchiformes > Centrarchidae > Lepomis > Lepomis gibbosus. Next base: position 14,612 of record JAPMOB010236802.1, read on the forward strand.
CTAAAATTAGCATCCTGGTGAATTATCGATGCCTTGCTAACCAAGCTAGCTATCACCACCGTCTCATCCAAGTCGCTTCAAGTCTGGTGTCTGGTTGCACAAAAGCACAAAGGCCAAAGTGCCAAAATTGAGGCTTCAAAATGATACTCCACAATCCAATGGATGACTTCTTTTATATAGTCGATGCTTGGCACATCTTTTCACATACCAAAAAGTCACGTCACTCAGGTAGAGTGGACCACAGCAAAAAGGATTATTTTACATAAATAAAAGATTATTTTACATAAGTAGTAGTTTACAAAGTAATGAGCCAGTTGAACATGAAGCCTGTTTCCCAAGCAGGCAAGACCAGTTTGTTAAGAAATTACAGCAAAGCACAAAAAAACAAACATAATTTAATTTAATTATAACTTATATGAACATGCCAATAACACTGCAATCCGTACATGGCTCAAAATACTAAATTAAGTAAGTAATAAATACAACAGCGACACAGCTTCAAACCAGCCCTCAGGCACTGCCTCGGGGTCTTTCCTACCAGCTTGCTCAGTGACACAAATGGACACACGTATACTCAATACATGATTTCATAACTGACTTAGACCTGCTGCTATCGCCACAGGGAGAAGACAGCACTGTACTGGGGCGAGCTAATTTGCCCTCTATGCTGCACCACAGACCCAAGCATTTTTCAAATGTCATTAGTCATTATAAACGATCTAATAGTGATCATATCAGCACTTGCTGATAGATCAGAGCACATTTGACACCATTTTCCATTTGGCACTGATGGATGTCAAGGATGCCATGCGGGCAACCTGGGGTGTTGCTTCACGCTTGACTGAATGAGCTTTTCTGGTATGTATGTCACTATTTGATATTTTGCTTAGACACAAATGAGACATACAATGCAATATAAAGGAAAGACAAGAGACACCTAAATACAGGAGTTTGTGTCACAGGGCCTCAAATCTGGGTTCAGTTTTGCCAACTGACTTTCTTCCTTCCCCTTCACACCACACCATGTTGAAAGGCGTCATTAAAGCACAGGGCTGGAGATACAGTATCAGGGGAAATTTTCTATTCCTTTCCTTGGGAAAAGAGGATTCCATTGTTGGAAACATAGGGAGTAAAGTCTGTCAGGGCCTTTAGATGAGATATAATACAGTGCTCCACCGCCTCTGTGCTGTAATTTATCGTGATGGGCTCAGGCTAATGGGAGTCTGACCTGCAATAGAGCTCACTAGGAGCCATGCAAAGAGGCAGAGCAGAGGAAGGGCAAAAAAGGAGGTGAGGGCAGGAGGGCAAGAACGAAAGACAGAGGGAGAGAGCGGGAGGAGGAAGATAAAGAGAGGGAGATAGGAGGAAGAATTGGCTTGAAATTTTCTGACAATGAAATGTCTCCAGTAATTGTTCCTGTGGTGATAAATGGTGTCCCATTGTACAATGGGTCTCCTTGTCCTTGGGAGTCAAAGAGATGAGGAGAGGGGAGGAGAGAAGTGGAGGGAGGGGACACAGAGATGGACTGGCAAAGCAGCATTTAACTTGGCTCCGGCTGCAAGCAGTCAACTTTCTGAAGGTGATGGTGCGTGTGTCTATATTTATGTCTGTGTGTGTCTGTGTGTGTGTGAGTGTGTGTGCGCACTAGTGTGTATGTGCACGTCTGTGTCTGTGGTCATTGGTGTGTCTATGCACTGTATATGTTGAAGCCTTTCTGGCAAAGTGAACCAGCAGGCAGCACAGTTGTGAGTGGGGCTCCTGCCCTTGGGGATGAGGCTGACAGAATAAAAACACATCACAACACTGCAGTAATATTCCCTTGACAACACGCTCAGAGCACTTTCTGCCCCAGAGACATTTTTGCAGCCATCCACAGGGAAGAACATTTACCATGCTGTGATTACTTCAACAGATAGTCTTTTAGAGGCCTAATCATTTAAAGGATAATTCCGGCATGATTTCAATTACATTTTTAAAACATGCTCTTTATGATAGTTTTGTTTGATGAATATAATGTAGCTGGTCCAGGATTAAAGTAGTTTAATCTTGTCAGGCTTGCTCACACCCAGTCAATTCCAAACAGCATGAAAATAAACTCTGGGGCAAGTTAAGTCAGTCACTGTGGACAGGGTTTTTATACATATTTTAAATACCATTCAACATTCATCAGATTGTTTTTATACATATTTTTAAATACCATTCAACATTCATCACATTGTATTATTTCAGATGTTTGTGAGTGAGAGCAGAGACGAGACAAAGAGAAGGAGCTCTTCCCTCTGTCTGCTACTCTAGTTAATTGGTACATTTTTAACCAAAATAAATGTTTACAGTATCTAACATTCTCTGTGGTTAAATCAGAAACCATCCTTTGTCACTTTAAAACCACTTATGAAAAACAAAATCAAGACACTAAAATCAATTCACCATAAAGTACAATTTTACATAATTAGAGTATTGTTTATTATTATTATTATTTTTTTTATTATTATTATTATTATTATTATTATTATTATTATTATTATTATTATTATTATTATTATTATTATTATTATTATTATTATTATTATTATTATTATTATTATTATTATTATTATTATTATTATTATTATTATTATTATTAATATTATTAATATTGTTATTATTGTTATTATTGTTGTTATTGTTATTTTCATTATTATTATTATTATTATTAGTAGTAGTAGTAGTGACATTAAAGATGACTGAGATACTATATTTAGTATGTCATGATGTGATAATTAATTGAGCAAAGCCTTAAAGTATAGTTCATTAGCCTACTACACTCTAGACAAGATCTAAAAGGATCACATTTACACCTATTCATTTTTGTAATGATTTATACTGTACATAAGTGAAGCTGTGTGGATAAAATAAGTGAGCAAAGAGCCAGGCTTGAACCACCTGATAAGAAACCCTGAAGAAAAGAGTAAACAGTAAAAAAAACTTTTTTTTGTAAAAAAAAAACAATGAAAAATAGCTTGATAATAATCTGGCTTTGATTTATTCATTTTAGCAAGCAAAACTAGAAAAATATCAATGAAATCTTAAATTTACGGAAGAAATCACTTCATAAAAATTAAATGCAATAAAGATGTCCTCAGATTCCTCTCCCGCAGTGTAAAGATGATCATCCGTTACAAGAAAGGTGTTGAATGCTTGTGGAAACCGATCATTTTCATCATCTCATTAAGATTTTTTAGCCGAATCAGTGAACAAGCTGTTGCTAAAAAAAGTGAAGTCAGCCCCTAAAAGTTCCTTACCAGGTCTGTGTTTTACTGATAAGCATGTAGGTTAATTGGCATGTATGTTAATTGGTGTGTCATGGTGTAAAACAGGAAGAAAAAACATACTGACAGGTGAGATAAAGCATGGATAAGTAAAGTGGGAAAAAAAATGAAAGGAGAATATTTAAGTTACTTTAAGGCAACAAGAAAAAAATCCCTTGCAAGCTACTTACTGTAATTACAGTGTTTTCTTGAAAAATAATACATATTTGACATGAAAAGGCATTGTTATACTTAGATTTTAATTTCTAATTGACTGATTTCTTTGGAATGCTGTCCCCAGCCGGCCAGTGTTTTTGCCCCTATAGGCAGACGGGCCAAGGGAGGTCAATGTTTGTCAGTCTAGACAAAAACGTTATTCCTGCACAATTACATAACTATGCTCCTTTCTCGATGTTGGTTTATCTGTCATTCAGTCTCTCTCTCTCTTTGTCCTTCTGTCAATCTGTCAGTTTTTGTTCCAGGTCAAGATGTACTGGCCAGATTCCCCTACAACTTGGTTTCAGGGCAATTTGTTTTTGCTGACCCCATGAACTTCTGTCGAGCATCACTGATGGATCAAAATTTCCATATGGCAAGACATTTGGTTCATGACAAGTATCAGAGACATAACACAAAAAGTTTTATTTCCATGACATATATGCTCTGGATTTTGATGGGCCCTAGATGATTCATTTTATTTATATTGAAGATCTCTACTAATCTTACAACTCGTATTATAAAATGTATACTTGCACATAACAAACTGCATGTTATGATCTGACAACCAAATGGCCCCATCCTTGCACTAACACGTTAACATGCACATTACATTTTACATATTGGAACAGGCTAATAGTTTTGTAATACCGTCTTCAGGTCAAACCTTTTTCTAATTCCCTCCAGGCTTTAAGAGTAGTTAAATATACTTATGGAAATTGTTCATTCTACCCAACTTTAAACTTTTAGTCTTGATTTTTCTCAACCTTTGTTTATATCCCAGTATTTTGTGCTACCAGACAGGGTGTTGTGGGGCCAAAGCCCTCTCTGATAGCCATGTCACCTTTCACTTTCAATTGTTGCAGAACAACTGAAATCATTTGTCATTCTTTCTGGCCCACTGAGTGAAATATGACTCACAGGCCTCAGAAATGTTGAAATTGAAAAAGCACATTGGCACAGACTGCGTTTTTATCTCAAATCTCCAGCCTCTCCTCCTTCTTTCCTCCACACTCTCAGTCATACAGAAGAAATGGCTTCCATTTAGACACTCCTAACGGTCTCTGTTAATGGCTCTTTGTGATAGAAGTTATTTATGGCAGGATTCATTTTAATCTGTCAGTCTGGGGGGAAAAAATCAGCCCATGAAATGGCCATTCCGAAAGACTGTACCATGTTGCTGACTAGCACAATGCTCCTTCTCTTATAAAGGAAATAAAGAAAAAGTTGTATGCCAAGCCCATGGATGATTTAGCTCATTGCCATTAAGTTGGGGTTTGAATTGCAATACAGCTGGCAGAGCTTGGCTTTAGGTGTGAAAATGTCAATAGCCAAGAGTGCCACGTCTCCCTTGTCAGCCCTGACGGAAGACCAACGACCAGCCAGGCTGCCATTTATCTTCCTGAGTGAGTTTTCTAATAACCGTAATGGCGGTGGCAATAAATTACCACCAGCCTGTCACAGAGAACATAGTGCAGCATTTAAATCTAACAAAGAGCCCCCATTCCCCTTCCCTGTTATACCCCGATTGTATTCTTAAAACTTAGTAACTCCCTCATTCCCCTAAGGAGCACTTGAAGCTAATAGTGAATAGCCAAATCCCATTGCAAAGCTCAAGTATATCACGTCCTAACTGGACAGAAAATCCTTGGCTATCCTCTTTCCCCAAAACTAGAATGGAATATTTAGCACTTCCATGGCAGATTAAAAAACAGAAAAAAGTAAAGCGGCTATATTACCAGCTAACTGTTTGAATTATGCAGCAATGTCCTAACTGCGTTGGTCTTCTGTCTGCTGGACTCCCACTTTAGTGAAATAACAAATTAAGGCTGATAGCTGATTAGAATGAGATGTCATTTTACCCTTGACCCCATCATCGTGTGCCCTCACGCAAGCTAGTGTTATTCCACCCCCCTCCCATATAGTTGACTGCAGTCCCTCTGTGAGATGAGCGTGCTTGGTAATTGGAGCAGCGGGAGGCGATTTGTTCTCGTCCTTTCCTTCAGTAGCAGCAGTTTGCCAGTGGGCAGCCCATGGAGCCATGCCATACTGCTATTTGTCAGACATGGTGCAATTTCCTGGTCATCTGTTTCCATCCATAACTGAAGGTGGGGAAGAAAATGGTGAATGATGGAGACTCTAATATGGCTCCTCATACCGTGGGAGCTCACTCCTAATGGCGACAAGCCAGACTTATACACTCTTACCCTTGTGGCAAATACCGTAGCACAGTGCTCATAGTCTTCAAACGCTCACTATTTACAAGTGACGCATTTCACAGTAATGTGGGGGCTCTGCTGATTTGTTGTTAGCAGACCTAAGGTGTACAGATGGATGAGGGATACTGTGCCTCCGGGAGGGCATGTCATGTTGAACTGAAAGCTGTCTAACACGAAAGATTTGCTCCCAAGCAACAGGCGAGAGATTCCAGTCATTCTTGACTTCTGCCTTAACCTCTTGTTACTGTAGCTCCCTGAGACAGCATGTGCGTTTAAGCTTCTATTTCCACATCTTCTTGTGCCCTACCTGAAAAACAGGCCACAGAAACATGTCGTCCAACGGTTACATGAAAGAATTTACTGTGAAACAGGCCTCCTTTGGTGTGTACTTCACAATGCTCTATGTATTCAAAGCTGCTCAGCAGTGGTTTAAAACATTGTCTCACTTTGCAATTAAGGCTCTTTTTAGCAAGGCGTCATAAAACAAAGAAACCCCGCAGTGTGCAGCTGTGCAGCATGACAAGCATGCAAGCTCTGCCTCCCAAACATGGCCGATCACACACTTGAATTTATCCATTTACCAAAACCAATTATATTTTCAATCCAAAGGTGCACCTGATACCTCCCCCATCATAATGATGTAGCAGAGAAAGAGGAGTTCTAAAGAAGAGCTATGGGTGGTATGGGCAGTGCTCTGAATGTGGGGAAGGATGAGCGGTGTTATTTGTAATCACAAATTGATGTCCTTTGTAGGTATGGGTCGGTGTGATCTGCAGGTTGGGATAGGCAGGCGTCATGCGAGGCAAGGCAGCTGCTCTGCCTTTCTTCCCTCCCTGCAGTAAAGGGTTTCCTTTCAAAGGAGCCAAATGTGTCTCCTTTCAGCTAGGCAAGATTGAGTCACTGCAGTTCATTTGAGCCCTCAGATAAGATTGGACAGGTGTTAGGATGTCAATTGAGCTTTCACACAAATATGTTTTTATCCTCCTTTTGTCCGGAAATGGGAACCATTTAAATTAATACGTTCTTTGTCTGTTTTTTGTTGTGTCATTTTGTGAGTTTTCCCCTCTTGACTCAATCCAGGAGCCATTCTTCTTTTAATTATTTTCATCTTTTTTATTATCTTTAGCACACATGGCTCTGAGTGAGTAGTTGGGTACTGCTTGTTTTTGTCTTGAGGCATTTCTTGAAACTTTTTTCGTTCTAATTGAGGGCTGGATTTATAGGAGTGAGCTTAACTGCCTCAGTAAAAACAATTACACGCTATTTTAGATGCTTATCAATTTTAATTAGCACCATCAAGAGAACTGGATAGTTTTTGATTTTTTCCCCGCTTGTTCTGTTTTTCTGTTTCTGTTGCCAGGATATCATAAAATATTATGAAGTGAATTTGCACAGAACTTTGCCTAAAAGATTTTGAAGGACACAAATGTTTATCATTTCACACTTATTGGCCAGAATATCTGCTTATCAGCAAACAAAGCTGCCTGTTTTCCAGAAATGTGCTACAACAGTAAAAGGACGCTGGCTACTGAATAGCCACTGGACAAGGATAGTGCTCAGTGGCTTTATGGTATAGCAGCACTTTGTTATAAGTGCTTAAAGAACCTGAATTCATAACTCATGTCCAGTTTCAGGTACAGTCATAAAGAAGCATTCAAAAAAAAGTTGCTGATAGAAGATGTTCTTCTGAGCGCCATTTAGCTGACTTTGATTTTAGTGGATTCTCGTGCATTACAGATGTTTATGTTAACGTTATCTTAAGTCCTTGTTGATTCATGTTTGCATATTGCACAGTATTGCTGCTGCATAGTATTAACGTCTTGTTGCAACCAGACCAAGGAACTGCAGTGGTAGAAGTGAACAACATATGTTAAAGAGTGCATCTGTGGAAGGGCCAGGGTCTGAAAGGAAAGGCAGTCCCTGCTACTACCGAAGCTATAACGATGCACTGTGTACGACCCCCAGACAAGATTGATCAATAAGTCACTGCAATGAAGTGGCACATCGATTACACCAATGACAGGGCATTTACAGGTTTAATCTGTATAATGTGCGTAACCTTTTTCTTTCAGCCACCTGCTTTCTGCCTGGCATGGCCAGCAGCGACCAGAGTGGGGGTAGGAGCAAGATAAGATTAATTAACGTCTGTGTGCATGTACGGGTGCGAGGACAACAGATACAGGGAGAGGATAAGCAAAAAGACAGGAAGTGGGTTTATGTAACACCCGGGCATGTGTTTGTGTCACAGCTGAAGGTAAGATAGCGGTGCAGGGGGGAGGATCATCATCACCGCACATTCGTATGGTGTGTAGAGAGGCCACCAATGATTAATGTGTGTCATGGCTGACTATAGGTTCTGCAGTTTCTTTAGCATTTACAGTGTGTCCTCCTCCTCTTGCCTTCACAATCCTTTCCGAGCCTGAACAGCTTCTTCTGCTTTTTCCTTTCCTTATATCCTATTTTAGTAGCAAAGCTTCCTGTGTCTGTCGTTCATCTCATGTTCCTATTTCCACGGTTATAGATGCTACTCACATTAAGTAGCATAATGTACATTAAAACTGATACTAAGGGATAAAAAGTAACCTGAATGCTGTGGTTATGGGGTATGGCTGTGCAATTAAGGCGAAACACTGCAGGTGAATAGGGTAAAAAAATGTAACTAATATATATCCGGCTCAAAATTATTGTTTTATTTTGTTGGCACATTGTACTCAAATGGCTTTACAGAGGGGATTTTGTATATCTTTTTATTATTTCATAAATCAAAAAATACTGGCAACAGGCATAAAACAATAATTTTTGACCTGTTTTGTGGAATAAAATGTATTATAATTCAGGCTATGAATGATGAATTAAAAAAACCTTCAGTAAGTGCTACTGAAGTGGAGATTTTAGGCTCATTGCTTTAGATAAGGATTTCTACATGTTTTCATTAAAAATCAATAATTACAAAGCCAACATCGAATCAAATCCTTAACAACACCACTATAACATCTCAAACACATCAAAACTGATAAATGAGTAACAGCATCTCTGAACAGACAAAATTACACACACAAAACACACAGAAACAGAGCCAAAGCTAAACTAGAAAGTGTCACATGACGCATCTAAACCAATCATGTTGCCAGATAAAGGACATGTTGCAGTAGAATGCTAACTAAATCTACAGACGCACACAGACAAAATGTAGTAAAATAAATTACTAAATGTGTATTTGGGACTGTTTTTCCCAGTAATTTGAAAGAAGACATGTTAAGGAAGCAAAATAACCCAAAATCTCAAAATTGACCAGTGGATGATAAAACAATGTTTTTGTCTGCCGTGTCTCACCTTAAACAAATTTTATTATTAATTAAAATTTTGTTTTACAACGATTAACAAGATAATTGAGGTAAAACGATTTTGACAATGATCCCCTCATTTTTTCTTGTGTTATAAATGCCGCAACGCTTTTCTTTACAGCGGTGCACTCTCACCCCAAAGTCACTCTCAGCCAGGCTGTGGCATGTTTAGTTCACCTTGAGCCAAGATACCAGGGGGTTATAAGTGCCATAACTTCTTAGTCACCATCATTATCTTACGCCTACGGCATTTTACGTTGCATGAATTAGCCATGCAGCTAGCAGACTTTTCCTCTACTCATAGGTTAACAAATTATTTACTTATTATTTATTCTTATTCATAATTTTCTTACTCACAGTTGGTTTAGGTAACTGCATCTCCCAAGAGAACCCCATGGCTGAATTTCAACGTAATGTTTCTTAGTTCGATGAGTAATTACTTTAAAGGTTCAGTGTGTAAGTTTTAGTGGCATCTAGTGGTGAGGGTTGCAAACCTGATTGCAACCAACTGCTCACTCACCCCTCCCTTTCCAATAATACACATGAACCTTTAAATAATCGTGATGTTGTTTTTGACCAAACAAATAGTGTGTTGTGTGTTGAATTTCTAATGGAATGTCATGTGAAGGGGAATGCCGGATGCACAAGGGTAATGGTGATGATGACACTGTGCTGATAGCTTCCATAACAGCGTAGTTTGTGACATGTTTGTCCGTTTGTCGAGGGAAAGGTTAATATACAGCACTAAGGCTGGTTCCATTACCTGGTGTCAGGAAGCAGAAAAAAAACTGAACTGTATTGCACCAGAAAAATTTCAAACAGCCAAACTAGCACCATGTTTGACTTGTGGCTCCTAACAACACAGAGGCTTTCCTGACACAAAATTATCTTCTTCTGTCTTTACAAGGCAGGATAAGAATAGTGGTACGCCTACATAAAGTGGCATGACCATTCTCCCTGCTAGGTCTTCATTCAAGATACATGTATTGGTTTAGCGAAGGCCAAGGTTCAGGGCAGACTGGGTTAACTGCCATTCCCTGACAGCCCAGATGAGAAAGTGATGTGCACAGTGGGAGGTCACTGTGTGTCAGGCCGCCAGCTAACACTGGCTCATTGGGAACCCGGCACGCTCCATTTAACTTCACAGGGCATCCACATCCTGCATGTCTCGCTCTCTCTGTCTCTCTCTTTCTCTCTCTCACACACGTTGAGGCCCTTGCTCCACCGGCCTCTCCTGTATGGCCTTGCAGGGCTCTCTGCCTGCCATAGCGTTCCAAGGAAGCCAGAGTCACTCTGACTCATTAGGGTAATTGAGACAGGTCCTCCCGAGACTAAAGAGCTGCTGAATTGCTACCCACCCACGCATTTAAAAGACCACTTAATCAAGTCCTTGTGTGTGTGTGTGTGTTTTATCTCTCACCCCCCCCCTTCTTGTCATACTTTTCTTTCATTCCCTTTCTTTGTGTCAGTTTGTCTGTGTCAGGTCATTGAGTGGGATACAGTGAGGTGTCTGTGTGCTGCTAATTGCCAGTGAGAAAATGATCTAGGGGTTTTCGGTCTCTAGACTATGGTCCCCTGGTGCTGAGAAAGGCTCTGGTCCATGGAAGTGTGAATGGGTGACAGCAAATAAAAAAATGCTGATCTGTGAATGTTGGGAAGGAAGAAGGGAGGGGGTGGAGATTGAGTGAGGGAGGAGAGGAAAATCCACTACCTCAGCGATTCTGGGGGCCGGGCTGCTCTGAGCTGACAAAGACACCCAGATTGCGGCCAGAGGTTGTCTCAGCGAGGCGAGGTGAGCCAGAACACCCGTCATGTAACAAGTCAGATTTAGCAATACTGCTGGGTCAGGTCAGACTCAGATTGAATTTGGAGTCACAACTGGCACCATGCTGCTCGTCTCTTCTATTGCTCATCCATCTGAACACAAATTACTGAACCTTGCTCCTTACCATGAAAAATACAGACTAGTGCCTTTTGCGTGTATGTGTGTGTACATGCACTTCATTTACACACACACAAATCAAAACAAAAGTGACACTGGAAGATGGATGGATGCACCCAATGTTTTGTGCTTTTTTTCAAAACTTTATACAGGAGGAGGACAAACTTAGATGCTGTTTATCTGATATTTGGCAATGACAGTGTAGCTTGTTCAACAAACTACCTAGCACAAAACAGAGAAAAGGGGGAAGAGTCTCACTATAGAGACCTCTCTCTTTAATCATGCCCCATTTCTTTCTCTATTTCTGTCCCTCTCTTTTGCTCTAACACTACCATCCTGTTTTTCTTTCCCTTTTTCTTATTTCCCTACACACACACCTCCCTCCCTTGCTTCTCTCTTATCAGTGACAGGCTGGAAACAGAAGCGAGATAAGGAAACGGCAAACCCAATACAAGGTGTGGTGGTCGAACACCCAGGCAGATTAGTCATTGACACATTTGTCAGTTAACAATGGCAAATGTGCAGCCCAAACTGGTAAATGGGAATAGAAACAATGAGATGAATTTCTCCTCATAATGCACTATGGGCCCTGCAGCATTAACAGCCAGATCCGGGGGCATATGGTTTGTCCTCTGAGGTGTGGCAGCACAGATTACTAAAATGGAGCTACTGCATACCTTAATCAGTTCCTGTCACTCAATGACTCAAACAGACACACGAGCACCCAAAAAGCAACTTTCGCAAACAAACAGGCATTGTTTATTTTGGGCAATGATCAAATTTATTTCAGGGTGTAATTTAGTTCTTTTAAATGTACCTCCTGCAGGTCCTCAGTTTGGCCAGCAGTGCCTTTTCATAATTCATGTTGCTTCTTGTGAAGTGCAGCAAGTTTTGGTATCATAATTTGCGCACTTCTTTGATCGAGGCTCATCTGTGGTAGACAGAGTTGCTCTCTCGGTGTCACCACTGATGATGTGTTTCAGGGACAGCTCACCAATAATATCTGCTATTTTGACATCTATGGATGACACTGAAGTACTCTGCACCCCTTTTGGCCAATAATTTCTCTAAGTGTGCAGCAACGTGTGGATTTTTAAAGGTCAAACTATTTTTTTCTTCACCCCTGCCACAGTTGTTATTACAGGTAAAACACGTGCACAAAGCTTTTGTGAGCTGCTACCATGTTGAGTTTTTTTCCCCTTTAAAAATGCCATGAAAGTGCTAATTAAAACATTTTTGTTTATTCCCCCCTTGGAATACAGAACTACAGAATAATAAACAAACAGCTTAGGTATAGTTACAGGTTTGTGCAGAATGGTAAACAGAGTCTAAGAACTTGAGGCTGCAAAATGCCTTAAAATGACATCTCAACAACCTAGAAAATTTTCCAACAGCTCAGAGAAGCTGGTTCTGCACAAAAAGCAAAGCTTTTGTGGCAGTTGACTAAGGTTCATTATATGATGCTCTATTCAAATGTAATATGTATAATATATAATGTAAAATGTAATGAAATTGATAAATATTTACTGACGTCACTTCTAGCTTCACCCTCTGGGAGCACATGAGTTAATTTCCAAATACAGAAAACTATCTAAATTGCACCAGAAAATTGTAAAATTGTAAAATGTAAACAAGGCTGTTTACACTGTTTAATTCAATTCAATTTCAATTCAACTTTATTTATATAGCGCCAAATCACAACAACAGTTATCTCACAGCGGTTTTCAAAAAGAGCAGATCTAGACCATACTCTGAAGTTATTTACAGAAGCCCAACAATTCCCACAGGTGTTTACAGTTTACAGGTGTCTATATGCATTCTTCATTAATACCAGCTATCTTGAGCATATGGGCAGTTTATACACCTAGATTTTGTTGCACATTTTGATATACAGCCCCTGGACTTCAGAGGCCTCTCTTTACAGCCCACCAGAGACAAACACTAGTGCATTCTAGTCAGCCACCTGCCACTTTAAATGGCACTTCAATCAAGAGAATAGCCATGAGTTCAACTCCTTTAAAATGTTGCCATTTAGAATTATTGTAGCTGTAAGAAGGTGAAGACTAGACATAAGCATGTAGCGGGAAGTTCTTCAATGTATCATCTAGGCTTTCTGCCTTTGTCTTTAAACCAGTAAACTCGTATAATATTATTATGCTTAAGAGTATGAGGGAAAATAAGACTGGCAGCACTGAAGATTTTGTCCCTTAGTCACACAAAGTTTTTGTTTTTCTCTTTTAGACAGCTCCTGCTGGCTCAATTAAGTATTGATCAGATTTCTGGAACCAAATGTAAATAATTAACAAAAATGGAGATAGCATCTGCAGCTCTGCAAACAACTTCAATACAGAGGCCTCTTTGTGTCTCTGATCAATAGGGCGTGGACAGCATGCACATCAGCCATTACTAGGACCTCTGCAAGGTGGCCACAGAAAGAAAGAAAATCTCATTTTTATCAGACATCGCAGCTGTGTCAGCAAAAAACATCAAGACACATAGTAATCAGGCAGTGGCTGTTTTATTGTAGATACCAAAATGGGGGAAACTATCTCTCTTTGACATTTAAAGGTAATCTAAAGTCTCTGATGTGGCATACTAATAGGTAAATGAAAACTGAAATTGTTGTTGTTGAAGCGCTGCAGTGTAATTTGAGTTTTTCATACAGGAACCACCGCTGAGTGCTCCAATGAAAATCCGTCATCCTATAAGCAGCTCTAAGGGAAGCGATAGCCTGGTTGTGACTACAAAGCCTGTGTAAGTAAAGATGTAACATACTGAGCAGAGAAAAAGCATAAAGCTCCTTGGGGAAGGAAGCACTGTATGGCACTGTTGGGGGGAATTGAGAGAGGGCCTCTAGGTAACCCTATTTGAATATGAATGCCTCCCATGATCCACATCAAGGGCACTGACAGGGGCACCTCTATCTACACCTACCTCCAGTGGCTGTAGTAGTGTGTCTGGGTATCTGTGTGTGTGTGTGTCTGATCACTCTGTGCAGCCATCAGCCACTGCATTTTTCCAAGGTACTTTGTACAGTGCATTAATCACAGGGACCCTTGAGCGCTTCCACGGATCCAAATATTCCGACCTTGAGGTTACAAGAAAGACATTAGTCCTGATCCATTCAAAGTATTGGAGACAGGGAGGGGAGCAGAGGGAGGGGGCAGAAAAGCTTTCAAGGTAATGAAATTCTGCCATAATTTAAAGGAAAGACTTGTGGGGACAGGACTGGGCCAGAGTAAGAGAAGAAAAAAGATTAAATTGGATTTTTTTTCTTTTTCCCCTTTATTTTAAATTAGGCTTAAGTGCATGTGGGGGGTAGTTTTTCTTTCTCTTTTTTTTGAACAAAAGCATGATAACAGCATTAACGTCCAGAATGAATCGAATCATTTCCAAACCAATTAACCTTTGACAGAATGGATGAGTGGACAGGAATGAGAATTGTGCATACGGGAGGGGAGAGAGGTGGGTGGAGAAGAGTGGGCAGCAGTGTGCAGAAACAGGAGTCTGACTGGCAGGGGCCTTGCTGACTGAGAGCATGGCCGATAAGGGTTCTGATGGGGCTCCAAGGCAGAAAAACCCGGTGGTTGGAAGGAATGGAGGGAACACCACCTTACTCAGTCTCACCTTCCTCTCCCTCCTTGTGTCGTCCTGTCCATCCTGACTGATAGTAAATGGGGTATGCAGTTAACCCCACTTTTTCTTTATGCTGGCTCTCACTCCCTCTCACCCTCTTTCTATTTCTATTCCTCCCTCACTGGCTCACACACAGCTGCAGCCGGTCCATTAAGTTAATTAAAGGCTCCATTTTGAGCTGGAGCCTGCTAGCAAAAACGAGTGCCAATCAATAGATCTCTGGCTTATTTTGTGGGAGGGAGGGGTGACAGCACTGGTGCTGCATTCAGGGACATGATTTGTAGCCTTGGCAGACGAGCCATGTCCCTCTCTGTCTTGTCCTCTGTCTCTGTCTAATTTGGTAGCTACCCTGCCCCTTCCTCAATCTCCTTCCCGGTCTTCACTGTGATGTCGTCTATCACTTCGCTCTGCCTTCTTTACCCCCAGCTACCCACAGCTTTTCCCATCTGCCTACAAGGAGTCACAGTCCTTTGTTTCCCGTGTGTACATTTGTTTTAGTCACCATCTGCACAGGGGAGCCAGCTGTGTGGGGTTGCAGCTGGGGTTGGAGATGTGAGAGGCTGCGATGGGCAGGAGTGGAGCTGAGATCAACAGGGTGTCCAGAGGGATGATGTGAGCTTGGGGACAAGGAGGGGACGTAACAGTGGAACAGAAGGGGAGGGTCTCATGATGAGAGACTTCAGTGTTAAAATGATCACAACACAGAATGAGAAGCTCATTTTCCATGTCTGCACCCATGTCTTTAAGTGTCAATATAAGCTGTGGCATGCTGGTTTGAGAGGAGATTGTGTTGGGAAACAGCTGGTTGCCTGTCAAAGCATTGTGTGTGGACATTTCACAAATAAAGCTCACCACTGCTGGAAATTGGGATCATGAAAACAAATCTCGTTTCTTAAGATGTAACTCTGAGCCCCATAAAGGAGCACGGCCACTTTGTTACATACCCATAGACAGGACTAAAGGCGTAAACAGTTTTATATTGAGTCACATTGTAAGTCATCCTAAATAAAAGCTTCGCAAGTGATCCAAAATCTCCAAAAATCCATTTTTTACAATTGTCTCAAACCACAGCAAGAAGGGAAGGCCCACAGGCTAAACAACCATCATCAGCTTCATGTGGCGTTCGTCTGCTATGAATAATGGCTGAGGGCAGCAGGCGGTGTAGCAGTTCGAGATCCGTAGAGAGGCTTGCTCTGCTGGATGCCTCCATTCCAACAGTTCTTCCATTCCTGCAGTCACTCCAGCAGCATGGCAGTGGTGCAGCTCATCGGGCTTCCTCCCAGCAGCCATTTGACAATTCTCTCTCTCCGGACAGGCATTGATGGTTAGCCAGTGTTGTTTATTAGAAGCCTTTTCCTTCCACCTCCTTCCTCTACTCCTCCTCTTTCTCTTCTCATCTCTCTTTTTTCAGTAAGAATGCCTGGTGCTTTTTCTACTTCTCTAATCTAAACTCCCTCATTCTTTCTCCTCTCAGAGAAAGCCCAGGGGGGCTTGTTCATATTCTCTCCTCTTATTGTGTTTCATCTTTTTCCTTATGACACAGAACTATCCCCCCAGAGTATCCAGCTTTCAGCCAGGGAGCTGGAGAAAACGCATGGTTAACCCCATTTTATTCTGTCTATTCAAAGGTTCCCCGACAAAGCTCTAGTGCTCACAGCAGATAAGAAATCATTCACATAGAGTAGAAGAGAAGGTCTGGTATGCATTCAACAGAAGTAGAAGAGAAGGTCATTTTCTGCACAAGTGTGGCATTCGAAAGGAGCAGTGCATTTCTAAGCAAAATGTTGCACCATGTTGTGCACCTTACAAAACAATTGAAGAACTCACTTTTCTATAGAACTGCTGTTGTACTATGCTTCTCTGCTTATGGCTAGCTACAGAATGTGTTCTTAGATGGGTTACTGGAGATGGGTTTTGGAGATAGTATTAGCACAATGTTACAATAAGCCCTTGTCAATCATACACTTCAGTCTTCAACTTAGATAAGAAACAACACAGCCAATATTGTACCATAGGCCATTGGCATAAAGTCCTCCATACTGCTGGTCCATATGCATACTGTAAGACAATTTAAGACTGTTAAATAAATGATAAATTTATCAAGAGCAGCACTCAGCTGTGAATTGACTCAAAAGCAAAATGATGTACCCATGCCATGTAATATAGCTGTCAAAAACAGGGTTATCAACCACAAGGTATGACACATAAAAATGTAAATGGTTAGAAAAGGACGGAGGTAGAGAAATAAGGCTCCTCTCCATTGCTGTTTCTGCAATGACCTCATCTCTCTTTCATCACACTCTTTTTCTCTTGCTCTATTTCATTCACTGTCACTATCTTTCATACTCTGGTATCAAGCACACACTCCTGCTGCGTTTCTCAAGCACATGCTCCCTCATCCTCGGTCACCCTAACCACCTCATTTCTCCAGCCCTCCCTCCTCTCCAACTCTCACTCTGTGCGTAATTCAATCATCCCAAGGAGATGGATATCCGTCCCCTAGGAGCGCTTACGCTCTCCATTTCCTAAAGCGCTTGATCAGATTAATTGATTGTCCCCCCCTCATCTCTGCGCCCCTTCTGCCGACTGAGGCTGGCGTGGTGGCGGAGGGTGTGCGGAAATCAGATTTGCATTGATATTTTTATAAAATGGCTTTTTCCTTCTGCCCCCAGACAGACCCTGTAAAAGGACAAAGGGGAGTAGATAAAATA
>JAPMOB010236803.1:0-85396 GCA_029875015.1 Lepomis gibbosus
GTGTGTGTGTGTGTGTGTGTGTGTGTGTGTGTGTGTGTGTGTGTGTGTGTGTGTGTGTGTGTGTGTGTGTGTGTTTTCAGCAAAACCCTCCCATTTCAGCTCTAATGACACAGTATGTTGTGACTGAGGCCACAGGATTTGGACATATGTTCACCTTTCTTTTGATGAACAGAAATTGAGACCAGAAGAAAGGGGACAACATTTGGACCAGAGATCCACCAAAGGGAATAAGATGAAAAGGGAAAGACTAGATGGCTAGTGAAACCCTGTCATGACCAGGAGAGTGGCCCATTCATCTGCTCTAATTTAGGGCATTAGTGCCTCACAGGATCAACATTGTCAAGGCTACAAACAAGAATTGTTATAGACTTCACTGCTGTAGATTCTTTCATGTGTCTCACAGCATTCTTTTATTCAGGGAATTTCACAACAGTGTGTGATAGTAGGGTCATTATGGTGGCATCAAAGTGAAGTGTAACACTTTAAAGAAACAACATATGAAAAAAATTATTTCAATATTTGTTTTTTGCTGAGAAAGTGTCCTGTGCACATGTGCTGTGACCTTAACAGTAATAGGTGTAATAATAAAGTGTTAGCATGATTAATCACCCTCTCTGCCAATAATCCCTGTAGGACTGCTGATATTCTATCTCAAAAATTTGTATTGATTCTGATCAGACTGTGTAAAGTTGTGGCGTGACCTTTCTTTACAATTCCCTTGCTTGGGTCTCTCTCAGCATCTGTGTCTCTCAGCACTAGAAAGGCTCATTAATGGTTTTGCACGTGCTTTTATTGCTATGTCCCATCTTTGGACCTATGATTGATTGTTGGCATCGAGTGAAATTGGAAATGCTCTTTGCTGTGATTGTTTTGTTAAACGCCTGCACAGTATTTATTACAAAGGTCAGACCACCTTGCTTCTCTCATCTAAGAAAATATGATCCCAATCTACCTCAGAAACTGTTTCATTTAGACATACCTTTATACTTCGCTGCTACTATAGACGCCGTTCAACTGCAGTTTTCAGCTTCAGAAATGCTAATGTTGCTTTTTATCTTCTGCAGATATCAACAGTGGTGATCTTCAGATGCCCGTCACTATCACTGCTCAATATTAATTCACTTTGTAATCAGCACACATATTTAATTAAGCTGTCATATTTTATATTTTGCGTTTCCTTTTTAATAACTGCGCTATTTGATTATTTGTGTTTCATTGCCACAGCTGTATAGTTGGGATCAATAGATGATTATCACATGAAGCATTGCAATTTACAGTGTTTTTATGGGGCATCTATCTATCTATCTATCTATCTATCTATCTATCTATCTATCTATCTATCTATCTATCTATCTATCTATCTATCTATCTATACCTGCGTCAGCTTTGCAGAAAATT
This sequence comes from Lepomis gibbosus, assembly GCA_029875015.1. Classification (NCBI taxonomy): domain Eukaryota; kingdom Metazoa; phylum Chordata; class Actinopteri; order Centrarchiformes; family Centrarchidae; genus Lepomis; species Lepomis gibbosus. The sequence goes on from JAPMOB010236803.1 coordinate 1,399, forward strand.
ATGAAATTAGGTTTCAACCATTTTTTATATGATCACACACAAGTCTATAATTAATTGAATTATTAAAAGTAAGTACATCTGCAGCAGTAATCAGTATAATTGAAGTGTTGTATGCTTAATGAGTTGCTCACTAAGGGCTCTGAAATAAAGTGTCCCATACCACTTAAAATTTTGTATTTACATATTTAGTTAGTGTCCATTTTACCTTAATTATATTGAAATGAGATTAGAAATATGCATCTTTATCTACTGGTGTGTTTGCCCCATTATATCTCATTTATAATGTATTGATCAAATCAAAGAGAGAAGATTATGCTCAGCACCCTCTGGTCTCTCATTTAACCGCAGTAAATTATGTTTTATTTTCATGATTCGCAGGATTTTCAAGGTTCAGACTAACTCCAGTGTCTTTTACAAGTGTTGTGAGTTGACAAAGCTACCCTTAGTAAACGTTACAGGCAATTCATTTGAACTTCATGGTTGAAATAGGATTTCCAAGGCAGCAATGTATATGCAAAAGAAGAAAATCATTGATCCTTTAATGCCATCCCAAAGGGTCCACTGGTGGGGTAAAATAAAGAAGCCCTTAAACTCTGCAATTGCCAATAATGAGCCATCATTACTCAAATTACAGCAAGCACTGATTGGGTTTAGAGTAATGAAGAAAACAACATGATCAATCATCATCAAGGCCTGGTGTCGTCATGTCAGAGCCTGGGCCTTGTGCTGTGTGACTGGCGGGGCAGAGCTCCATCTACAGGGGCCACGACTGGGCCATGTCCTTGGGGCAACCATCCATCCTCCAACATCAACATCTCAGAAGCAGCAGCACCTGAAGCGTTCACTTTGATTTTAAAATACTGCTATGACCAGCACCTAATGATAAAATTAGAGCTACCAGATGATGTGACAGATGTTCTTATCAAAAGGTAATTGTTGGTACTGTATATGATTATAACAGTGTATATCCAATACAGGCTTTTTAATCATGGGCACCGCTGTCCAGATGCTGACTTTTGTGTGTCTTGTGTCATTTCCACCACAGTTGAAATTTGTAAAGAGCTGAATATAATGGTTACTTTTTATAATCTCTACCATGGATGGCTTGTCAAGCACCCACACGCTCTATTATCATTTTAATACCCTGCTTGGACTTATTACTCCAGGGTGCTGACAGAATGGTTTCTGAGAGTAAGTCGTCTTATGGAAAGGGAAATTATTTTCCCCTGGTTCATCACAGATAGCTCAATTAAGATAAGAGGGAACAAATCTAAGTCACATTATGAGGAATATGTAAATGGCAAAGAAAACTCTAGGCAACACAGAGGAGAATTATTTGCCTAATGAGGATATTTCTATTATTGTTTTGCATGGTAAGTGACAATAATCAACCCATTCAACATATCATAGCCTTTTAGTAGGGCCACAGTATGGTATGCAGTTTATTCTTATTCTCTGTGTGCACTCTGTCAACTCATCTTCTCCCACTTATTTGCCATTCAAAAGTTCAACCAGCCTGCCTGCCCTCAATCTCAAGCAGGAGATGCAGCAGGCACAAAGCAAAGTTTTATTGCTGATCCAATCCCTGTTTAGATTCAGCGTGCATGAAAGCTCCTAAAGTTGCCTACCATCGATAATGAGGTCTCATTTACACAAATTACTCTGAACGCTGATTAGGTATTATCTAACAGCAAGGGCCACCTCGATCAATCATCATCAGCCTGTGGAGCGTCAATGGACATCGAAAGGTTAACCCAGATCTTGGAGGCCCTGCCAGAGTCAGCAGAATCAGAGTGGGAGGCCTCTATGCTGTCGATTGAGCAGCTAGACAATTAGGTAATGATTAAAAAAGCGGCACCTGGGACTCAATAAGAAAATGAGCCATCCCGGCATAATTTAAGAATGATTTGTTTACCAATCCATATAGCTGTAGACGAAAGTCACTGAAGTGTAATGTATTAAATGTACTAAGTCCTTCCTCTGCCACTACAAACTTTCTTAAGCATGGACTATAGTGCTGTTTGACATGCATAGTAAAGGTAAAACAAGAGTCTGGAATGAAACAGTTGCACCAACTTATTGTATGTCCTGGAGGGGTTTATTTTTGTAGTATATTCCATCCATATGTTAGTGAAAACCATCATCCATAAGAGAGAATCATAGCCTCAGACTTGGCAATTATCCCAAATCCCTGTCCAATACAAACTTTTTAGTGAACACTAATAGCAATCATGTCATAAGGAAAATATTTTGTGTATAAGAGCAGACAAAAGGACTTTTTCACAAAATATATTTTGACATGCCACAGTATGAAGACCACAGGTGTAATTCATAAAATTAAACATGGCCGAATTGTATTCAGCTGCTTCAGTTTCAGGGTCCTAGTATTGTTCATGCTGACTCACTGTCACACTGTCCATGTTTACTGGGACACTTGAAAAGAACAGAACCATTGTTAATGCTATTAGTAACACCTGTGCTCCTACGGCTACTATGACAAGTCAAAATGTCTACTGTGAAATGATGATGATGATGCTTTAGGAGTTAGGATGATGCTTAATTTCTTATTTATTGTGTTTACAATGTGTTTATATTATTGTGTAGGTTTTTCACAACAGCAGTGTTTGCAGGACAAATGCAAATTGAACTTTCCCACATTTCCCAAGATTCTTGAGTCACTGTCAACCTGAGTGAGGAAATACACCAACACAGGAAACCAAAAATATGTGTCTCATAGCAATATCCAATGTATTTATTACATCTTGTTAATAGTTTGGTGACACAACAATTGTTTAAAACAAGTGGTAGAGAAGACTGACGCGTGCAATGTCAGTTACATGACAAATGTCTTTCCACTTGTCATTCCAGACCAAGTAAGATTGCCTCAGCAAAACTGAGCTTTTGTTTAGTGTAGTTGCCTTGCTGTATTTGTGAGTCTTAAAAAAGATTTTTAGAGGAAATAAATACTGAAATTCTTAAATAAGCTCATCAAAAGTACATGAACACAAGACAAAGGTCAAACAAAGGATTCTGAAACCATTGTTCCAACGACAAATTCAGGGGATTTACACCAATGGACCCATCCATCGCTGCACTCCTTAGAGTCTTACATTACATCACATAAATGAAAATGGGATTTTTATTTGTTTTTTGACACTGCTTCTTTTAAACTCACAGTCTTCAAAGAAATACAATGAAAATGATAAGTGCAAATTCTGCCTTGACAGCATGCATGTCTGAGATGAAAATTAAAAAGTTGAAGAAACACTCTTTTCCTCTCAGACTGTGAATGCTGGAATAGAAAGATTCAAAACAGTTGTGTGGAGATGAATATGTTGTTGACAGCAAGGGTGGATCAGCTGCTTGTGATCTAGAAATATGCATTAAAAATGTCAGTTAGGCTTTCAACACTGTAAATTAGCATTCCAAGCACCTAGGATTATTCAGACACAAAATGGTCCATGCACTGACCACACGCATAATTCCTTCTCATATGTGGGCTTCAAAGCATTACTGTATGCTCTCAGGCCATTTAGACCTCACTCCTGCACTTCAGCTGAGCAGGAGAAATAGCATAACATTCAAAAGTTTGCCGGCCCTCGGTATCAGCTCACTGGTAAGTTATGTGCCACTCCATGTCAAAATAACACCCTCAAGACACAAGTGAAAATATAACCTAGCAGATACTGTATATATAATGAGCTGCAGGGCAAAATGACACCCAGGGGCAGACATCATATCTGTGGCTAGTGTTCATTATGGCACAGTTCATTCCTGACATTTGCTCCAGCAGTTCAGTCTTCTCCCTTTAAATAGTTGGGTAATACATGTTGGGCTAATTTCTCATCACTGTCTTATTGAAGAAATATTCTAACAAAAGCTGTTTAGTATTTAAACTCCGTGTGCAGATGTTCCTACTATTCTTAGTAATAATTACTCCTTATGACAGAAGATGGTTTTCAGGGGGATGAACGGCAGTGTCAACTATACTGCCGCTTTCTGATTTGAATAACAAAATTAAATCCCACATCTCTGTTTTTTCCCCCATCATTTGATTAGTATTTGGTTGGGGACAGAAGATGATGAAAATAATTTGAATAATTTGACCTCTAATTTTAGGAAGTATTTGTACTGCATTCACAAGGAAGAGATGGCAAATAAGAGTAAATTATCAAGGCAGGGGTACCCTGATCAGACATAAAACATTTAACTCTTACTGTAAATTATTACTTAAAAAAAGTTCCATATTTAGCTGCAAATATTCTGGGTATCATTTGGACATATTACAATGTTTGACATTATCTGTTGGACAAGTAGGATTTGCCACTAGGAATATCATGACACATAGCCAACATCCAATACCATCCTACTCACTGCATTCGTCTTATTCGGCACCACTTGGAAGCTACCTCGAGCCAAGTATTTGCTCTTTGGAAAACCTTGTTACCCAGATCAGCTGGTGGCCCTCAGTATACATACATCCCATAAGAAGTGAGTGCCAGAGCATGCTGTGTGCATCCACTAATACAAATGAACTTCCTCAGATAGGTCTGACACTTACAGCACTGAACAAACAGTGCAGCCTCTTTACGTAATGGGTAGCAGTGGGGCACAGCGAAGAAATGATGAGACATGAAGGGCCATTGCCTCTGGATAGAGGCGAGTGCTATCAGGCCGCCAGGATTAACACATGTCCCCCACAGCCAAGTCACATGCATTCCCTGCTCTCCGCCAAACAAGTAGGGTTACAAGTGTTATTACTCTCACCTTTCAGAGGGGGTTTTGGATAGCGAGATCATTAAATTAACCGCAGGGCACTGCATTTGTGACCAGAAGAACATAAGCCATTTGAGGGCGGTGGCCTACACTCTGTGTTTCTTGAGATGCACGTAAAGCCGTCCTCAGAGAACCAATATGAAACTGAGGTGAGCGTAGGTCTGTAATGGTGTTAGCCTTTTGATCATTATGTGCTTAACACAGTAGATCTTCATTATCGAGGCTATTTTTCACTGAATTGAACATTATTTTTCAGTTCAGTATCAGGTACTTCATGGTGACTTGACTGGGAGCTCTTTCCTCTTAGAGGATGGTGAAAGGTAATGAACGAGTGCCTCAAAGAATTTTTCAGCCATCAGTCTGCAGCCTTTCAAAGAGGAGGTGATTGACAACATCCTATCAGTGTAAGTGTGCGGTCTATTATCATAGTTGTCCATCCTGTCTAACAGGAGAGGATGTCCCTGTCTTCAGACGATGCTTTTCATGAAGTGGTTCTGCCCGATCGTTGTCAATAAATAAATCTGATAATTGTCAGCGCAGACAGCTGTTTGTGACAGCTTTGTTGTCTTGACTCACTGCATCCTGTCATTCTCACAGAGGGAAAAGTGAGTTTTATATACTCTGACTGCCATCCGGGGAGCGGAGACATTTGCACATGAATCAATTGTCAGCATCACTGTACTCTGACAACTCAGTGACAGCTCAAATACACTAAGAATGGTGTTGTGCACATTTTTCTCAGCAGCATCCAAAGTTTGTGCAGATATTTTTCCCAGTGTGATTCAAGGAATCTGGAATATCAAGGTTATATCTATCATTATGAAAACAGAAGTGCAGAAAATCTTCAGAATTATGGACTCGAGCAGAACAGGAAAGTAGATGAAACATCTTTTTTTAAAATATCTCCTCTTTCAACAGCTACTTGAAAGTGAGCCTCTCCGATTATGATTGTGGCTCTTGTTGCTCAAGATAACTGCTTGACATTTGCTAAATCAGTCAGTGTCAGTCTTGCATACTCAATTTCCCTCCACTTGAAAGCTCTCTCCAACTTTGGCATTTTGCAATGTCCTGTCACTCAAACGGAATTTGCTACGGGTATCGATAAACAAAAAGCCTGACAGCACAGCAAACAAAAAGCTGTTTTTTTATTACTGAAATAACTCACAGTGTCTTCCATCTGGACTTAAAATGATAGGTGCTGTAAAAGCAATGTGTTACATGCACCAACATATAGTATTTTAGACAAGATCAGCAATAGCTTGCGTTTGACCATGATGATATCCTACACTGTAAAGCATATTATTTTAGTTACTAAGGACGGCTGACTGTAGAAATCTTCACTTGATTTTTTGCTTTTAGGTAACATTCTTATCTAGACTACCTTGCAAGGAGAGAGTAGACAGGAGTTTGTCATTTTAATGAAGGATACATATCATATCAGAAGGCTGATGATGGTTTGGACATGCTAGATGCTGCAGGGATTGAACTGGTGAACCTTCTGTTACAGGATGAATATTTTTAACAGTTGGAACTTAACTGGTTGCAGAAATAAGCAGAGAAGTATTGTGGCTCCGGTTAGGCACATGTATTGTAATGCTGTTGGCCTACAGTAGGCATCACAACCCAAGGGTTAATAAGTTTAGGAAAATTAAGATGACCCTCTGACAACAGCAAACCACTTATCCGGGCCGTGGCACATTGATCTGTGTTGGTGAGAGGAACCCTCTCCAGTTGCACTTCATCCTGGACATCTCTTAAATGTTTTGCCAGTGTCAATGCACTTTGAGTGCTCCCGGTGAAAAGATAATCACTGCGATCAGTGTTCTTTAAGGCTTGACCAGCCACAATAATGTGTTCACGTCAACGATTGTGCACTCACTTGTGCCTAATGGCTCTTAAGTTCCCCTGCCCTAAAGCTCCCCTGCACCCTCTGACTCCCAGCCTGCAAGCTCTGGGGCTGATCAATTAAAACGACTCAAACATTTAAAGGCACGTCAATAAACAGTCCCCTATGACTCAACACTACCTGTTGAAGGGTGCAGATTTGGCTCATGTGCAGAGTCACTTGTTTCCAGTCAATGCACCTCAATGTCATAAACACAACTAATTATTAGCCAGTGTGAACAAACCACATTAGTACTATAGTTCAGAATGGGTTCAAGTTTAAAATGTAAAAATGGCATTAGCTAGTTTTATATGTATATTTGTAAGAAATTGTACATGGGTAATGTAAGATTAAATAATTAAAACCGTCAACCAAGAATTTTTTTGTAACCATTTTGCTGTTGGAGATGATGCAAATAACAACCAGAAATTCAAATAAACTGCTTTATATATTCATTGTCAACAATTTCAAGGATCTACTGAAGATCAGTATGTAAAGGTCTGCATTCTAAGGCTGTAACATTACACATTATAAATTCTCTCTGTACACCAGCATTATTCCTAAGCCATCACTTCATTTCCTTCTACCTTTCTGTACTGACTTATCCTCTATATAAGCCAAAACTCATTTGCGGGGAAAATAGAACAAGACATCCTGTGTTCTTTGGAATATCTAGCAAAATGTAACACAATGCTGATATACTGTATGATATGATGAACAATTGTAGGCATGTGATACAAACAATGCATGGCTAAATTAATAGTGTAAAATATTAAAGGTCTAGAAATAACAGTTGTATTAGAGTAAGTAAAAAAACAAAACGTTGCATTTGCATGGGGAGCGCGAGCTGTTGTCACCTCTCTGTTGTTATAGATGAGATTGAAGTTGATGCTATAAATGGGCCGGGTAACTCCCTTAAGGGAGCCTCAGTTGACATGTGTTACTAAATCTTATGGAGATGCCATCTGCCACTGTGTTAACTGTTGGGAATGCTGACCTCTGCAGACACCGAAGTCATCCAAAACTGATCAGATCCTGAGAGGCAGATTCATTGACTTATGGTTTTAAACAGGTTGACAGTTTTTTTTTGTGTATTTTTAGAAATCTCTCCTTTCCTGTAGACACCAATGCAAAAAGTGTAAGGTGTAAGATATTACGGCCAGTTTGTCTCTCTGCATGCAAGTAAAGTCGTTCTTTTTGCAGCATGTAAGAGGTGAAGTTATTAGCAAAAAACATGAACATGTACACTGCAAGTACATTGTATGTGTGTATTTAGTTGAGCGGAAGAGTTGGATTGAGCACAATGATCAAGTCCAGACTGTGTAACTGACACTATGGAGTTGGTTGTGGGTGGATACACTTGCCTGGAGCGTGGGGTCACGACATTGACGTACCGGGCTCTGTCCTTAGCAGTGAGTGACAGGAGGAGGCAGCTCGCTGATGTTTTTCACGTGGGAATCACAGCTTCCAGCAATATTGAAACAAAAACGTCTGCAAGACTTTGTGGGAAAATTCAATTGTGAGTTTTTTGGTCCCTTAATGTTTCCCTTAAAGTAAACTGCTGTCCAAAGTTTATTAGTTCAGATAACATTTTTGTCCAAAGAAACGAGCAGCTGTGTTTTCAGTCCTGCCCACAAGGTCACTCAATAGACACTAACTAAAAATAACTCCATCTAAAATTTCTTGTTGCAACAATTGTTGTAGTATCAGATGCAGAGACGGTGCTTATTTCACGTATAGTTGTTTGTTATCAAAGACATCAGTCTTTGTTTTAATGAAGCTAATTTAATGAGTGGATTCTAAATTTATTCTAACAGTTGCATAGGACAGACATAGCATATTAGTGGTGACATTTGGCTAAAAGGAAAGCTTCAAAGTATGTTCTTCTTAGCAGTGTTTGACAGTGAAGGCATCAGTAGTGTCAAAGTATCTGCTTTGCTGTCTTGAACCGTTGTGCAGCACTAATCAGTTTGTGAGCATTTGGAACTTCTCCTGACTACTGAGCCATACAATCTGCACACCTCAAAGACACCTTTCCTATGGAACAGTGGGGGGCTGCTCGCTTTACAGTTTGTAAGTTCTTCACTGAGTCTTGTGTAGAAGTTTGCAGGCTTATTACTCAAGGGGGGGTCTTCACTGTTTTCCTTCCATGTCCCATGGGTGTCTTTTTCAGCTGTAATGAGGCCTCCTGGACCAGAAAGCTCTCTTTAAAACAGGGAGTAATGAGTCCTTGTTGGCAGAGAGAATGGGGATTTGCACTACTCAGTGGAAAAGGAAGGTCACTGAGAGGAGTTTTATTTTGGGAAACTGTCTTGTTTCGGAACCAAACAAAGCTTAAAGGGAAACACTACAAAGTCCTAGTCCAGGAATTGACTATCATGGTCTAAAGGCAATTCAACACCTTCAAAGTTCCAACGTAGACTTGACAGCTCATGTCCTATATCCTTGCCCTGATAGCAAGAATTATTAGAGCTGGCAATATCATTTTGCAACTGAATTTTCATAAAGTGCAATAGCTTCCTGAAATGCATGCATTACACTGAATGTGTTTGGAAATGTTCAAGTGACCAACAAATCAAAGCCAAGGGCAAATGTTGTGTCCTCCAATCAAACATGAATAAAAGAAAACATTTCAGTCATGGAAATATAGATTCATCCATGCTATTATTGAGCTTTTCAAGGTCAGGAGCTTTTCCAATAAGACTGTACTGGTATACAATTGTATGTAAAGCATAATTTAAATTATTTGCTTTTACTACATATCATTCATAAACTTTAAATAACCAAAAATGTTTTTTTCTTTTTACGTCTTTATTATGTTTTCTTTCATGTCTTTCCTTTGGAGGCAAGGCCATGTGGACTAACAGCATCCAATGGATCAAACACTGATGTTTACAACTGTCAAAAATTGAACCATTGACATGAAGAATATATAAAAATGTTTATGCATTCAACAATCCATTCTAACCATAGACTGAATACATTAAGCAACTACGAGGAACTTTTATTTTGTTGATTCTGAGGTCCCCTGTGGACAAAAATGGCAGTGTTTCCACCGCCTCATGTATTAAAGATTTTGATCTAGGTAGTGTATTTGTTTTAGAAGTGAGTGAATAAAAGACCGCTTTTCTTTTTTTAAACTAAGCTGTTTGTGGGATTTATAGTGGTGAATCTGTGGCTATGTTTGATTATTAACTAATATGACAATGGTGAAACAAATAAACTTTTGTTGTAGTTACATTCACCTAGCCTACAAACTGACAGTTTCAGTTGCTTGGTAATAGTAATTGTGTTGAGAAAGCGGATGTTTTCAACATTTCCTGGAAATTGCATGTCTTCATAATAATTACCAAACAGCAAGATATAGTTCGGTTGCATGGCCAACATAAAATCTTACGTTACACCAGGTGTATTACAGTAATGTCACAGTGACTTAAACCTCCATGGACTGTACACAGCCAAATAAAATAGACACATTACGTAATGTTTAGGAGGCAGAGGGACAATTCAAGAACCATTTTGAATCCTTTCAAATCTCAGAATTCTCTCCATCTGTTTAACAACAGAGGTTAATTTTGCTGTACGTTTTCACCCATGTTTCCTGTCCCCTTTTCGCTTTATCTGATCATGCCCCAGTAGCAGGATTAATCAAAAATAAAATTATCGAAAGAACAATCTCCTTCCTTCTCTTCTTACTTCTCACTGCTAAACCTTTCCTGGGAAAATGTAAACATAGGCTCTTCAGGTCTGTGTGCTGTTAACTAGATAACTAGATAATATAACTAGAAAAGGCCACTTCGCTAATGGTCTTGTTTGCTTATGTAGGTCATATAGCGGTATCAGTATTAAATTGAGACTGTTTCATAATCACTTAAAAACTCTTTGCAGTGCGTTTAACTTAAAATGGGTTGTTGGCCTACATCGCTCTACAAAAGAGAAGAGTGAGTGCAGCACCTGCTAACCTGGGGTTTGGTGCAGAGGCCAGGCATTTTGTGACTGCCTCACGTCATCGCACTGCACCAGTAATAGCAGTCGCACAGTCTGCCACCATGACACATCCAAGCATAATTGGCCCTGACAAGAGGGCAAATCATCAACACAGGCCTGATAAGCATTACAGCCAGATGACAGCGTACAGAAGTGTATTAGCAACAGTGTGACATATCACATTACCACTGTGAATACAATAAAGGAGACACTAAACACTGTGGCAGCTTCAATGACCATCCATTTCTTCTTCTTCTGCCGGGCCATTATGCCCCATTTGCTATAGCTAATTTGATGCACACAACTGTCACCTTAGACAAAGCGATAGGTACATATGGTGATAGTGTAGATATGCACATAAGCTCCCTATAATCTTACTGTGGGCGAGGTTAAATGTCACAACAAACACGGAGCTTTTCACCACTTATCATACATGCTTTTGCATGTATTAAAGGATACTACATATGTATTATGTTTGCATGGATGACCCTGAGTCACACACCTTTTTCATAATACATGTGGTCAATCTACAAAAAAGATTAGTTCTCTAACACGATCCACAAGGCATAGAAAATGCTTATATGCTCACAAGTGAAAGTTTTTATGACTTGCTCTATGACTACCTCTACCTACTCTGATTTGGAGGCCGATTTCTGACATGCAGACAGTGGAAAGTCCATTTCCCTTAATTGTTTTACCACTTGTATTAAAGGCAGTGCCATGTGTAACAGGAGCCTTCAGATACTGGGACAGGTCTTGAACCTGATAACTTGTACATGTTTTATAGCTGTTACATTATAAATTATTTCCACAGACTGAGGCCTTGAGGGATCATATTCTCTCAGCTACAGTTACTGGTAACATCTTTTAATGATATTAACAAATTTGCAGCTCTAGTGTTACAGCTTTATCTGGGAAATCTTAAACGGCTCCATGGTAAATACTTGGTTATGATATTATCAGGCACAGCCCATTGTGTGCTGGGTGGATCATATGGCTATTAAAAGTGGGCCAGCAGTGGTAATAACTAAGCTCATAAAGGCCTGTGTTGCTGCCTAACAGCCTGTCTGCATTTCCTGTTGTAACAGTGAGATACTTGCTGGAAAAGCAGGAAAGAACAACCATTTTAATGGTTGCAAAAGCAGCTTTTCACGGTTTATTTTTCATGGCTCTATGGTGCTTTGTTAAACCTCTCATTAACCTTGTTTTTAACTTCCTCTGCCATATTTGATACAGTATTGTATTTCTGGTCAGCTTCAATAAGGCCATTACTAATGAGGCCCTCAGAAAATTGTATGCTTAAATAAATGTGTTTAAGGGTTCACACTCTTCCAGCCTTTTTTAATGGTTAATTAACCCCACACTATTTGTATGTATGGATTCCTTTGGCAAATTGAGTCCATTTGTTATTGGCTGTACGTTTACCTTGCTACGTCTTCTCATTAGATCCATGTGGGATATTATGTTTTCAGAACAGTTGCCAATAAACTGAGGTGTTACTATCACAGGATAAACAGTACAATATAGCATGGCATTTATTCAAGCATATATAAGCATAACAAATCATGCTGGTAACCATATGTTGGCTATGTCTTTCATAGTGTATAATAAAATCCCTGCAGTGGCCTTTTCAAAACATTCCCATTTGTCATTTGAGGAGTAGAAACAAAGTACTAGTATTACAAGGAAAGGAAAATTTAACTGAAAAATACTTTAGTTTATGATATTGTAATCCAGAAAAATATGAAAATTACTTCATTCTTGCCTCTTTTATATCTGATACTGATAGAAATGTGCATGGAATAATGAGCTACGAGATAACATCCTAAAGAGCCATGAAAAACTAGCTCTACCTCTGTGGCCACAGAAGACATGACAACTTTTAATCTCAGCATGGAACTATGCCAAAGCCCATTTTATCCCAAAGACAGGGAGAGGGATTTGCTTCCACTAATGGAGTTCAAAGATTGTAGCATGTCAGATAAGGAGTCACGGGAAGTGAGTGACAGCACTAGGTATGAAGTGAGGAAGGCTATGTACATTGCTATGTGAGTGCTTGTGTGTTGTTTAAAAGGGTTTTTGCTCCATCACTCGTCAGACACTGTCACTGTTTATTGCAGCAGTTCTGACTTTTAATAGACTAATAGACCGAGGATGTGGAAACGGTGCACCAAAGCTTCTCAGAATCAGAGTTAGAGGGGCACAGGCAGCATCAGACCAGACAGCTATTTATAGGAGATGACAGTTTGCAAATATCTCAATCTGGGGAAAGGCACTCAGGGTGACAATGAGGAGTGCCGTGAAATTGGAGGAGTCAGCAGCCAGCATTTATTTCATCAGGCTTTTTCCAATGAGGTGCAATTGCCTGACAGCATGAGGTTATTGGTGGATATGTCATAATACCCACAAACCCATTCCGCATAAATATGTGTTTCTAATAAAAATCTACTCCAAAAAGACAAAAGAATCGTAGGTGGGGACAGCTGATAAAAAAATTTAGGTAAAAGCAGAATATACGTGGTGTGGTCTTACAGTATGTTGAAGAATTGCTCACTGGAAATGTGTACTTATTTACTTATTTACTTTTTTTCTAATATGAAGAAAAAGAAGCACATGATGTGGACTCGACTAGACTAAACTGAAAAATATAACATCATAACTTAATGTTAGTTAGTCTATCTGTATTCAGTTGACAGACTGGTCCTGTAGGGTACCCATTAGCTTGGTGCAGGGACGCAATGTGCTTATCATTGTTGTAAATATGTTGTACATTCCCAGCTTGTATGCAAAGGTTTGGTTGTTTAGTTGTGAGTGATGTTAAAACTTTCAGCTTCACTGTGTCGACAGGACTCTGGGACTTCTGTAGAGCTGCGATGTGGCTTCAGATTGCAACCACTATCTTCCCAAACATTTGCTCATGCATGCACTCGAACTAATGAGCAAGCCAAAATAGAGACAGCATTACACATAATCCTGGAAATTCTGATAAACTCCCACTGAAACATTACAGAAATATTTTTATCAGCTTGGCGTTGAACTAACTCATGCTCATGTCATGATAACATTACACAGAGTGCATTTAGCGTACAGCTTTTCATACTATTTGTGTATCTTTCTCCATAGAGGCTCAGAAGTGTTAGCATAAATGAATTTATTGCCAAATAGCGTAAAAGGTTAGCAAGCTAGACTTATTATTATAAATGAGATTGTAGCCAGAATTCCTGCATAGTTAGACAAGTAGTAAATAAAGTTACTGTAACTTACTGAATGGTTGTACCACTTAGTGTTGTCTGGCACTGTTTTGTTGCACTGTTGTAGATTATGTGGGTTACGTAATATACAGCAACTGAGACTGGCAAAGAAGGTGTGTACCTGAGTATCAGTAAAATGACAATAAATTTAAATTGAATGTTACGCAGCAAACAGCGTCAGAGGCCTGCTAATGTAGCTGGCTCCACCTGTCTTCACTGTTCAGCCACATTTGCAAGTACTGTTACATAATTTCTTGCAGGCTAAAACAACAGGTTGATATAATACCAGTGGTACACAGAATAGTAACATGGATCACATTAGCAGGTGAATTAATGTGGCAAACCGTACAATTATGGTAGGCTGTTTTGCAATGGATAACGTTAGCAACTGGTTGGCGTTAGCCAGCAAGCTAACGTTATTTAACTTGAGCCAAGTAAAACACAACATCACATGCTTCCTGGTGATGTTTGTTTACCTGTAAAATAGGATGAAAGCCAACTCAGGATTGGTTTTTATATCCAAAACAAAGCGGAGATATTTTCATGACTCAAACACCTTACCAATGTTGACCATGTTTTCGTCAATCTGATTCTCATTTGGCGTGTTTTTCATCCTTAGGTGGAGTTTGTGTTGGAGTCTGTGTTGTAGGTCATTTTTTGGTGTAGGCAGACTCCACTTTGTTCGCTGCAGTGTTGTTGCTGTGTGTACAGAATCAGTAGGCAAGGGGCTCCCGTGCAATCTGATTTCTTCATATAGGACACAGAATGGTGGCTGTCCCAAGCCACTGAGAAAGCAAGCATGTGATTCATTTTTATGTGAGGTTACAACCTTCACAAATAGCAATTAAAAAGTTGATTAAATAAAAACGTTGATAAGTTAGTTCATTAAAAAGACACCTATATCCCCTTTAAAAATATAATAAAATATAATAAAAAATATAATATGTATTTCTACATATGTTGAATATAAAATATGTGACATCACCTTTGGTTGAGTTGTGCTGAGTAACAAAAATTACAAGTAATGTAACCAATGTTAAGTGAGTAATTAGTAATGTAATGGCTTTTCCCTGAGTAATTGATAAAACTGTTCAAATGCTGCACCCAACACTGTTAACAAAACCATTGTTTTAATCCAACTGTTTAACTGTTAATCCAAAATGTGGAAAATGTAGATGTGGATTTTTTTTGGCACAAATCAGAAGTGAACTAATTGCAAATATCCATCAAAACATTGCAGTTCAATTCAATTCAATTCAATTCAATTCAATTTGCAGTTGATATTATGTTGCTGTATTCTCACCAAATTATATTTTATAACAACCACCACAGTGACTACTGAGTGGCTGGTGTAGCACACATCCACCACAACACCATTCTACCCTCTGAATGTGTGCATGCATCAGTCCTACGGTTGGATCAAAGCTGTGTCACAGCCAATGACTTCCAGGAGACAGTGGATTAGAGGAGACAGGAAACCAGTTTGCCAGCAGGTATGTGCAGTTGAGTATTACAGCTGTACAAACAATATTAAACAAACTGGGAAGATATTTTTAAAAGGAAGCCAGTAATTCATCTAAAATCAAGGGCAAAGTGGGGATGAAGACACAATGAGTGAATTGCTTGCAACTGACCCAAATAATTTCCAACATGCTCTCATAGTTTTAAATGCGCTCAAGTGACGCTCTCAAAAGTAAATATGAACTAAACGCCACCTTCAAAATGTAATTATGTTAAGTGTAGACATATGTTGAATCACAAGCCTATGAAATGCAATTGTCATTTCGGTAAACTCTGACCTCTAAATGAGGACTGGAACCAACTGATTTTATCAGCAACAGCTGCGATTTTTCATGACTTCTAAAACGCTTACATACCTAAGAGGCTCATATTTCTGTCCACTTGCACAAGTAAAGAACTTTCTCGCTACTTTTAGTTTCAACTGGTATTATGTTGACCTGGATTTTATTGAGCATGGCAGCGTGTCCGAGGCACGCTTTTCAGACGTCTGATGTCATGGTGGGGTTTAGCATTCAGGTTAGAAGGCTTTCAGCTGTGATTACAACAAGTACGGATATCTCCAATTAAAGGGAACTTTAAGATCTGTACCTACTCAATGTCTGTGAATGTAACCTATTAAAAGTGGCCCATCCAAATTCATAGATTTAGTTCTCACGGGTCTGTGTTTACTAATCCTCTGATCTTCACCTACAACATCACAGCACTAAGACAGTTTAGCCAAACTTTCATAGAATAGAATAGGTGCTGGTGTGCACATCTACCACAAGTAAGACTTTGGTTCAGGAAAAAGTATACATACCAAAAACACTTCCCAAATAATACATTTATTGGTAAAAGGTTGCAGACCATAATCACTTCTGTGAATCCAAAATACTACACAAACTGACAGTATAGGCTTTCCGACATGAGAAATGCAAAACTATTATCTAAACGTGGTCATATAGCTCACAATTTAACAAACAATTCCATAACAGTTTAGTATCAATATACTGAATAACCTTGCACTGCATTTTATACTTACAATTACATACAAATTGGTTGTAAGTTCGGTTAATTATATTTCATTAACACTTAATAACTCTAGCTTTATATTGTAAAATGTGTTTGCTCCATTCTAGAGCTGAAACCCACAGTGCCAATATAACTATTGAAAATGATAATGCAATATACCAGTGGTCTGTAATAGGAGACCAGCCATAATATCTGGACCGTGGCCAAATTACTTTAATAGCAGCAACAACAAAAAAATTATGGTGGCTGGTGCTGAAACAGATCTCAGTCCTGACAACAAAAGTGACTCACATAATCACTTCCTCTTAAGTGACTGCGCCTACTAAATAAAAGCGTGAGAACATTGTTGCAGCAGTAATGTCATGTTTAATTGAGAGCTTTTACTTTGAAAGTTATGAAGGAAACTCAAAAGAGTATCTGGCTTGCTTGACACAGCTCTGAAAAAGCTGTCTGAAAATTCCCTGAATGAGAAACGCAGGATTTTCCTCTGCCTGGAGATCCTGAGGACACCAAAATAAGCATCCATAGGTTGATGTGGACCAATCGCCAGGATGCACACATTCCTGCACATGCTTAATTGTGAATATACGATCTTCACAATCAATTTGTTGAAAAAGGAACAAAAGAATAGACCTATTAAGTGAGGATTGAACACACAACCTTTTAAAATGGAATCCTGTGCACTACCAACTGAGCTAATCACACACACAGAACTCTATCTAACAACTAATGAAATGAAAAGAAATTGGCCCGACACCATACATATTTGCCGACCCCTGCAATACACAAATAATGAATGTATACTAATCAAAACATGCTTTGGAGCTTCACACTTTTTCCATATGAAATCAAAGGTAAGCCTTTGCTTTTAATCTAGTCATTTCAGATATGCAGTATAAAGTGAGGTCAAACATGTAGCGCTGCACACGTTTTCCAGACAGTAGGAGAAAAGCTGATATAAAACATACCATTTAGGAGGGGCTGTTTGCGAGGTGATACTTTTTAATTGCTTCAGACAAATTTGTTTTGAGACAAGCGTCAAATTCAGAACATTAAAGTGGATTTCAGCGGATGAACACGTAAAAGGCGTGTCCTTGGGGAGCACTGTGATGTGCTGGTAATGAGTGGAGGTAATGAAAGACTTCACATAGACAGATGTATCCATTTAAAATAGTAATAACTACAGTTAAGATGGCAAAGAGCAAATTACATCAACTTTCACTAAAGCACATGTTTATTCAGACTCTGCAGGGACCTGTCATTTTTACTGAGTCCCTGGGAAGTTAAGGGAGCTCCTGACGACTCTCATTGCCCCTCAAACAAGGTTAAAACAGTCATAGAGCCAGCATGACAAGTGCTACTGGGTACTGTACCTCTGAGACCAGGCTTGGCTCACTGCATTATGCACCATACATCCACTGGCAAATGTGTTGTGTTAACTATCAGTTAAAGTGTAAGATTAAGTGTTTTTTCTAATGTGAGCATGGTGGATTATCTTATACATGTCTGCTCTGTACGTGATTTAATGTCTTTTTTACACCAAATCATCACAAGGCAAAGTCTGACACTTTCAAGTGTCATATACATAATTTCTTCATTTAATTTCAATAGGACATATACTGTATAAAGCTGTTGCTATAGAAGATGACAGACAACAGAGATCCATCACAGAAAGTGAACTTGCGTCCCAACACAGTAATTTGCTATTCCGTTTGCAGGCAGAGCATGTGTGACCTAGAGAGGATGCGTGTCCATCCATATGGATGGTGTATCTGCTGGCTGACAAGGTAAATGACACTTTATAGAGCTGTGTCACTCACCAGGCTGTGTGTGTATGCTGGTGTGTAGGTTAGGCCCAAACCCTTCACCCTTTGTCTGTTGTTTCAGGTACAGCCTGCCAGTGAATCACTAAAGGTCAATAGACTCAAATGACAGAGCTGAACACTTCTTCATTCTGCTCTGATGGAGAGAGGCGAGCAAGTTAAAGACAAGACTGTTGTTCGACAGCAACCCTGCTCCTTACCTGAGCAGTCATTTGTGCTATTTAATTCCCCTGGCATTGTGTCACAAAGATGCTTCCCAGACAGCTGTGTGGTTTTTGAGGAGGCCTTTGTTGTGGAGTCACATGATGTGATGGATAGTGCACTATTGAATGAAGATGAACCTCTTCCTGTGCGTGAGAAGATGTCTGCACTATGTGTGTTTGTGCACTCAGCAGTGCTGCCTCCTTGTCTTCTCCTGGAGGGTCCAGTCATTTATCCTGATTTAGTCTGGAGTGCTAACATCAGTACTTCCCCTTTGTGCCGGACAGAGACTGATATTCAGCCTCTTAAAACCTTAGTAGCTTGTGCTACAAATCTGTGGTGTAAAACTCTGAAGAATGGTGTTTGTTTAAAACTTTGAAGAATGGAGTGGTATTTGTGTATTTGCGCTGTGTATGTGTGCGTTAGCCTGTGTGTGTATGCGAGTGAGAGAGAGAGAGAGAGCGAGAAACTGTGAGTACATGACTGTCTTTGTTTGTGAAAACTGTTGCCTCTCACAGTCAGCATGCACAGAGCTCGCCTGTGCCAAAGCAGTGCTTCCCACGCAGCTAATGGTGAGGATGTGGAAATGAGTGGCTGGCCGGGGCGGTGGAGGCAGGGGATGTGTTAATTGAAAGTTAGGATCACTTTGTGGCCATTACAAGGAAACCTGAGACGTGTTAACGCAACAGAGTTAGGCAGCACCTGCTGTCACTAGCTAATTGTGTTGGGTTTGGTCATGTCTGTCAGGAGCGGGTTCCCATCATGCTCTGCCTCCAGTTACAGCTGTATTGCTGCCAGAGTTGACATTACAGCAGCAGCCACAGGGGAGCTAGAGCCAACCTGTGACCTCACTGCCGTGGCTCAGGCTGATGGATAGTCAAAACCCAGTAGAAATCTTAGTCATGTCATTATTTTTGGTATTTTAATTGCATTTTATTAATCTTTATTAGGTACCAGTTATATTTTGTATGTGGTTTATAAGTAGTATGCCCTTTGTAAAACATGCTATTATGATTTTTGATTAGTGTTTTCCCTCTGAAATTACTGTATTGACTGAAAGCTAGAGACTCTGGTAGGGGGGAAAAAATGAGCTGTGTGTTTCAAATTCATTCTCACTTACATATGCATCAGTCACAAACTAGGGTGCTGTGCAGATGACTCACTGAGGAGGCATACTGTGCTTTTGAGGAGCTGCTAGGGGCAGCAATGTATAATCTGATTTAGACTAGAGCAACCTCCTATTTATTTTTAATTGTCCCACTTTAGCATTTAAGAGCTATTGATCCCCGGAAAAGCATTAAGTGACAGAATCACTATTACTGTTAGTGCTCCCTGCTTGGGGAAGGCACATCAAAGGACATTTTAATGTCACTGACTTTCTGAGGGAATTTGAAGCCTGGTTTTGAACAGGGCAGCCTATGAACGGAAAGGACACACAATAGACAAATTCAGAAACAAATGTGAGGGCAATTTGCGGCTAATCAAAGAATAGCTGGAAATTGATTTTTCTAGCTGAATTTTTGTAGTGCAACTATTTCATAAAACAACAGCATTTAAAAGTCATGTTGGGTTCTTGTTAAATCCCAAGCACTGGTGGTCGCGCTTTATTATTTATAGAGAAAATGTGTCAGAAACACATAACAGATATATAGATAGATAGATTTGAGATAATTTATTTTCTCTTTAAAATTATTCAGACCCCTGTTGCTGTTTTTGTTCACTATTTGTCTGCAGATATCACACCTGTAATCTACCCAGGGCTTTTTGTTGAACAGTCGCCTTGCATTGACTTCACTCACAAAATACGTCCCTTTCAAGTGAGACCTCCCCCCTTCTTCTGCCACCATCCCCAGATGTTTTGATTAGCAGCAACTCGTATGCTGGTCAGATCCCGGGATTAATGATGGATAATTTGCCTAAGGTTGGCACAGCGCACCGCCACGCTGCCAGCCTTTGGATGCCATATGGGCAGAAGCAGCTGTTTTCATTACTCTCCCTTGCCCAGATGTGTCAAACAGGATGCCGACTTCAATCCGCAGTCTTGCTGGCACTTGGTGGGGGGTGTTTTCTACTAGCTTGGCAGCTAATTACTTTAATGTAGCTGAGTATAGAGGCCCTGCGTGTTTTTTAAAGGCCTTTTACAAACAGCTGAATGCCAGCTGTCACCTCTGTGCACAATGAGGGAAGATGGATAGGTAGTAGCTGAGTGTCTGATGAGGTTGGCCGCGGGCACAAACCCAGCCCAAACCAGGGGCAGAGCAGCCTCTGCTCACGAACAATGGGAAGGTCATCCCAAATACATGCTGGCGAGCCACGTGGTCGCAGCACCACGGTGACACCTCTCACTTTTCTAAAATCTGCACTTTCGGATCTGACCTTGCCTACGTCGTTCATGTCGCTGCGTTTGCCCTCTCTCCACCCAAAAAGCTACTGCGGAGCTCGTTCAATGAAACAAATGTGAATGTGGTAATCTGAGCTGCGGAGGTACAGTGCCAAGTCACAGCAAAGACCACACACAGGATAAGCTGGCACAGGAGCAGAGAACGGCAAGTGAAAACAGAAAGGAGGACGCTGCCAGAATGTCAGCTGGGTCTTTACATGAGATTGCACACACCATGGAACATGTGTTCAATGTGTCCCATTTCCTGCTGAGCAGCTCTATTTTATTGTTCAGTGATAAATCCTGAGATTTGTCCCAACTGCCACATTTTTCATTGTTCAGACGTGTATGCCTCTGCTCTCTTCAAACTGTGTATAATGTGCTTTAAAGTGATTGACTCCAGTCAGATAAAACCTTCCCTTTTATTCTGGGACATTGACACATGTCAAACGTTCTGAATAATACAAATAATGGCTTGGTGCATTCAGTCAATTTCATCATTACAGCAGTGCAGGGCATCAATAAGTTTTCATTATGTTGAGACGCCATGTCTATATTATCACTTAAACAGTGCCCAGCAGCGAGAGTCGAGCGCTGACATCATGAAGGGGTCAACAGTGCCTATCTGTGGCTTTGATATTTCCATCAATAAGACTTCATGTTTTCCACACCTGTATGTCCTCACTCCTGTAATGATCAACAAGGGGTTGCTATCAGTCAATACAGTAGGATAGTTTCTTCCCAGGGCAGGAGATGATGAAAGCGTTGTCTTCATTCTGCGCCTCCAGTCATCAAGGTGCTCTAATGTGTCCAATGACCTGATTTTTTAATGTGTTTTTACCCCGTTAGAGTTCACCAGAGAAAGGTTGAATTTAAACATTTGGAATTTGAGGCATTGCCCGTCTTATTGACAGGCCTAAGAACAGGAGCGATGTGGGGATTGTTGCCGCGGTAGCGCTCCCTTGCAGCTCAATCCAACAAAGTCACAGGGGTGTTGTTTTGTTGCTGTTGTTTTTGTTAAGTATTGATCTTAATGTTGCGCTTCATGTTCGAGCCTCCATTGGGGAAAAGACGAGTAAAGAGAGCATTTAGTAAATCAAAAGATCTTCTTTTAAGCAAGGTTACTGCATGCTTTCTTCTCCTTTTGCCTTTCTTTGTATTTTGAGTGACATTTTGTTCAAATTACTGACAGTGCCTTAGGGAAGATGATGTCAAACCTTTAAACTGTTATTATTGTATATTCAAATTCTGCTTTATTTCCTAGATGTAGTCCATAACTCAAAGTGGTGTTTGTTCACCGTGGATCCTACACTTTTCCATGTAGTGTGCATCCCCTTCACAGCACTTTTATAGTCATGCTCACTTTTGGGCCTTAGCCTCTTCTCCCACAGGAGCCTATTATCCTTCTTAACATATGCAAAAGCTTGCTGGATTGTGCATCATACTCACTTAGGGACTTGACACACTCGTATTATGAAGCTCGTACTTCTGTGCTGGCTGCTCAGCAGTATTGTAGGGGTGCTTCTGATTTAGAAAGCTCTCCTCACTCTGAGGGCTTTCACAAAGAAAGTCATTATAAGTTTTGAGCGAACATGAAGGGTCAAACATGAGAGAGGATTAGACATTACCTGTAATATGTCTTGGTATGAGTTTGAGCATCTTAAACAATCTACATTTTAATGAGAAGATGGTTATCCCGGACATGTGTATTCATTTATATTCATATGTGTGTTTATTCAGTTATTTAGTTTAAAGATATATGGTATAACCTTGCATTCTTTCTGCCTACTACTGAGAACACGTTTTTGGTATTTTATTCACCTACAGACCATTGCATTCTTTTTAGAAAAGCAAAATGTTAGAAATATTTTTAATTAGATTCGAGGACACAGAGAAACTAGCAGTTTTTCTCATCATCACGTCTGTTCTGAAAGCATACACTCAATAGAGATGGGGGCACCTCAGTAACGCTTTGATTTCAACTATGAAATTTTAATTTGAAAAAAGAAAGGAGGGAACATATTGCGCTCATTCAAATCTAACTTTGTTCCCTCAAACTGGAAGATTGGATTTTCTTAATTAAATTATCCCCCTTGTTCACATACTCAAGGGGGCCATTGGCTCAAGGCAGTGAGAAAAATGTGTCTGGGTTTTGGGATGCACGGCTGGCATAATGCTGGTTTGTGAAGAGAATGAAATGTTTTGTTCTGGTTAGACTCCTTTTTTCCATTCCATTTGGACTCCTTTTTTCTAACTGGCCGTCCCTGCTTTCTTCTGTGCTCCTCTGTGTTGTGCCAGCATCAGCCCTGAGCCTCTCACCGAGAGAACGCTTTGATGTGTCCCCACTGTGCCGCCGCCCCCCTGTGCCCTGATTGGTGGATAGCAGGCGGGGCTGGCGGGGCAATGTGGGAGTGGATGGGGGATGAAAGCAAGCAGGGCAGCGAGGGGGCACCTGCACACAGAGCCTTGCCTGTGTGTCTGCTTCATCTTCAACTGCTTCCCTTGACCGCAGGCTGAACTCCTGTGTCAGCGACCATCACACGGTCGCTATGACCTCCATCTCCCTCTCTCTCAATTTATTTCCTTTCTCTCTCCTTCCATATCCTCCTCTTTTCTTTTGCTCCCTTTTGTCTGTCTCTCTATGAATGTGTTATGAGAGAGTAGCAGATGACAGGTGAATCATTCTGTGTGTTGAGTATTAAGCCTGAATGTGAATCAAATGAAATTCCTGCTTTATTCAGACTGATTTACCAAAGCTGAGAAATAAATTCTCATTTTGGAATTTGTAACATAAAACTTCAGTACATCAGTTACGTGTTGATAATGGTCGCTCAAGAGGTTTATAAATCTAACCAAAATACAGAATTTATATTTCAATAATGATAATTCAGTGTGAGACATATGAACAAAATTGTCTGTCAACTGTGAAGCCGCTCTCCTGATTATCTGTTCTTTGGGAATTTGATTAACCATAAAACGGTGCATTATGTCATTCCTATTATGCCATTTAGAGCTCCCAGAAGGTCAGAGCTAAAGGACCCCCCTTTTTTTTCTTTACTTTTTTTGAGATGTTTCAGCAATAAGGGTACTGTTTCAGCACAGCTGTATGCCAAGTCAGGCTAATCATTGACAATGAATGTCTCTGTGCCATCACATTTCAGACTTCACTGTGTCCAGAAGAAATGGACTTTTGGTTTGTGGCTGAAATGTGGTTAGCTCATGCTACGGACAAAACTGATTTTCATTGTTTTTCAAAATGTGTTCATAGTGTGCATTGTGATTTGACTGGCAGATTAAAATAAGATTTTAAGTTTGCATTTGTTTATATCAAGATGTGATATGTGAGGAAATATAAGACCGGCTAATGTTGTAACATAAACATGCCTGTTTTTCCTGCAAACATTCACGATAACTGAGTCCCATGTGTATGTTTGTGCATGTAGTGTGTATGAATTTGTGTGTGTTTTTCTAAAAGGAAAGGTGCTGATACCTCTCCACTTGCTGTGTTGTTTTTCTTTCGACACCAGGCCCAGCTGTGACCCTTTACTCTTATGTTGCTGGTGTGTAGTCATGTCTCCATTCTTAGGCGACACTATATGATTAAGATCGGTCTCCTTTTTAGAGCTGAGATCTTAGCTGACCCTGCATAAATGCAGTTGTTGCAGAGATGACCTGCTTGTAAATGAGGGTCATGGTTCAGGTGCTAGAGGTCACAGGACTTGGCCCTCTCTGTGCATGAGGGCATCTTAGTGGCTGCCACTGCTTCGACCCCAAAATGCTGAACGTGCATTTGATTGTGTTAGGGCCAATAACGTATGGGACTCCGAGGCAACAGAGAGGTCACCTTTGGGCCCATTGAGATGTGAAAGGTGACAGGCAGCAGGATCTAAGCCAATAGAACTCAAAGAGCATCTGTCAGATGTCTTCGACAGGAGTGTTTGCTCAGCAATCAGATGGCAGTCTTTTAAAGAGACACAAGTACTTTGTGGAAAGATATTCTTTAATGCCATTTGATACTGTTCAATAGCTAAAACACTGTTTATTGAAAGGCAAATTATATAAACAGTGATGAAATTGCTATTAAAAATAAAACATCCTCTAATCAATCTTCTATTGACTTAAGCCTTGTTTTCACTCTAGATGTTTGAGAGAAATTCGAGGAATTGTTAAAGATGTGTGAAAGACTTTCAAGGCTGCCTGTGCTTGAGAATTTCAGAGCAAAGCATCACAACACACAGCACTTAGGCCAAATCCCAAAGGCCGTGACTGGCGCAGCGTGTCCCACATTAGCTCAACCACAGCTCACTGAAATGGACTCGCCTGAGTGGAATGAAACCCATAAGGCACCGTGCACACCACGCCAGCGGCTTTATCAGACAAAGATCAATGGACGGCAGCATTCACTCTGAGCACCCAAGCTGCAAGGACAAATACAGTATCTTGGGGGGTTGTGAGAGTCATTGATAGGCTTAGGCTGTGTATGTGTACGTCTCGCCTCCTTTAATCAGGTTTCCCAACAGCAAACACTGGGCGTCAAGTGATGCGTTTCAGGCAGTGAGGCCTTTCAGGCAGGACAAAAGGTGGGAGAAGCTGTGGGACTCAGGGCCCAGCCCTCTCCTTCGGTGAATGTCTCTCAGTTTTCCAGTGGAGCTCAAAAGGCCTTTGCCCTTCCAGCTGTAAAATTGGCAGACAGGGAGCCTCTAAAATCCTCCTTACTACTGTGAGTCCACACAAAACTGCAGCATTTACTTTGAAGGACCTAACCAGGTTTTAGCACGGCCCATCGCAGCCAGTGGCAGGGACTGAAAGCAACATATTTTCTAGACTTTTACTAGAAAATGTATGAGAGTGAGAGTAAAACTAGTGCAGTATACACATTGTTTTGTACCTTGTATTGTTCCATAATAGTGAATAAATGGATGGAGTTATTGTTAGCTATAAAAGAGATGAAACAGAAAAAAATGGTAACACCCATATTATTGCTGTTTTTTTACAGTTACAGAAATTACAGTAAAGTTAAAGAAATAAATAATTTTGATAAGCATTTTTTTTTTAATAATTGTTCAGTCATTACTATCTCTATCTCTATGGTGAAGATGACTAACTCAAATGCTACAGTGTTTTGGAAAAAAACGTAACACTTTCCGTTTGTTAAAGATTGTGTCTATACACCATTTGTTACTTTTAGTTACTACTAGGGATCCTCGTGTTGTAGGTCTTTATACATTAGAGCACTAGAGCACAAGTGAAAGTGCTGGAGGTCTGCATTCATCATTATTGCATCACAAGCTGGTGAACTGAAATAAAGCCCCTCAGTGGAGAATATCATTTATTTATGAAGTGGCCCGTGACTTAAGAGGGTTATGGATCTTGTGAGGGATTTTCAATACACACTGTAACATAAAACAACTGATGTGTATTTAAACAAAGTAACAGGTCATCATTACAAAGCTGTTTATATCAGCTTCGGAAATCCCTCAAGCTCCTATGAACCCATGTGACACTAACTTTAACATCGACATCAGACTCTGTGGTGCTCTGCAATGCACACATGAGGAAAATGTTCAGCTATCTATTGTTAGAGAAAACACATGGCAAAGTAGCCTTTAAAACTGACACCATAAAGAGAAAATTCAGCAAAATGACTACTAATTATAATAGAAGGTGGGCTTCTCTAACCTTTTGTAAATTTATGAAATCAGCTAACGAGAAGGTTACAACATAGGCACCAGGACACTTTGAAGGAAGACAGTGCAGAAGATGTGCAGTTGACACAGACCACATCAGTCAGGGCCTGGCCGTGTTGTTTACATGATTCATAGGACTCGCTGCTCATCATGGCCTGTGGAACTCTGTCAGGAAAAGAAAGAAGGGATTGTAACTTTGGCCCTATTGTTTAACAGCTCCCAAAGACAGAGGACACAGAAATTATTCTGAAGAGCAGGAGGCACACGGTGCAAAATGACCTTTAACTGCACTTCCTTAGCTGAATCTCATCCAATTAGAGCACTGTATATTTTCCCTAATAGCAGCTGATGAGGCAGGGCGTATGAGCGAGCACGCCCGACCGGCGTTGCTATGCAGCGAGATGGCTGCTTAGCACCAGAGGAGCGCTAGGGAATAAGTGAGCAGAGAGCTTTAATTTGATAGGGTTAGAATCCTGCAGGCTCCAGGGTCGTGGGTCACCAGGAGCTTGTCTCACACTGAATATGAAGAAATCAGAAGTAAATTGCTTACATCTGCTGCCAGTGGCTGTGAAGGCTGTGATTGGCTCCCAGAGGTGTGCACTATCTAACGCAGGCAGCGGAAGGGGGCCTTGGTGCAAAGAAGGCTTGTAATTGGAGTAATTCTGCATTAATAGATGTTAAAAATCCTCCAAGCAGCTGGTTTGAAAAGCAGTGCCTTCATGAAATGCTGCAGGATCACGGGGGCGTTTTTTCTTTTTTTTCTCTTTCTTCTATCCCTTCTTCTTCTTCCTCTTTTTCTTACTCTTTGAATGCCTGCACTACACTGCAATCACAGCAGCCGGCTGTAAATGCTTTGTCTCCCTGACGAAGGCAATGATGGTTATGTCAGACAGGAGACCAGATAAATAAGGTAAACAAAAGTGCCATGTGAAAATTACTATCCATCAACATTGTCCACAGTCTGGAATGAGAGGAAATAGCATGTAATATTACTGCCAATGAATAATGTTATATCAGGTCAAAGTTTGAGATGCTCCATATTGCAGCCTCCATGTTTCCATCTATAGATTCCATACTAGCTATCTGGTTTGTTTGCCTTGTATTCATTGTGATTACTGCTGAGCCATTTCACCATGCTACAAATACTGTAAATTGTTTCCTGTCAGTGTGACACTGTCTAGTGGTTCATGCTTCTCATCGCAGCCCCTACTTTGGGACTGTGTCCAACAGAAAATGGGACAGGCTGTGAATTATCACAAATGCTCTGGCAAATGACACTTCATTGGAAGGTCTTTGTCACCAATTATGTGTCTATTAAGAAACAGTCAATCAGTCAATGTGCAAATAGCTAACCCTCCAAGGGCTCAGCTATTGACAGGATGCTGTCAATATTCCATCTGATATGATTTAGCTGTGGAAGAACTATGTGCTCACCACAGAAGCTTGACAATCCCGCCAACCGTTGGGAGGCTAACTTATACTCTCGCTAGTTTATTGACCAACAATTATTTTAATGAGCCTTTTTAATGGAAATGTATTATTCACATCGGATTTGCTGAGTAGCTTGCTGTGTGTGAACCTTTCGATTACACGGTTTTCAGTACATCAAGTGTAGGTCATTTCTTTCCTTAGTAAAATAAAAGTTTCCATTTCACATCAAGAGCAGCACATTTATGTGTTATGTAACACAAATGAGCCACTTTCCTCTTGTCTTATGGCCTCCAGCATATTATGCAGCTACATTTGACTAAACCAAAACGCAAATTGGATGTCTGGCAGACTAATTTGATTTCCCAAAAACCCTGAAACTGAAACCCTGTTAGTTACCTCAAATGATGGACACTAATATTGTGTTTTCAGCGTGTAACTTCAGCTTGGCAGACTATCCCATCCCAATCAAAACAGTTGCTTCCCAAATGTTATTACATTATGTTGCCATTTTCAGATAAATGACTGTAAAACGGCTCTGTCTCACCATTGATGTCCATGCACAAACACATTACATTTACTGGCTTACTCTGGTTTCATGGAGTCCCACTGTCTCATTTAAGTAACTTATATACTTGAGATAATGTGCTACAATACCATCATTGTGAAAAACATCTCTTTACAGCAACAGCATGCTAGCAGTCATTTTTTGATCATTTTAAATCGCAGTGAACCATCAACCCATCTCCTGCTACAGGGAAAAGTAAGTTAATTTTCAAAGTTTTCTGTTTAGAGGACATCATATAGCTCCAAAAGCTGTCACCAGACGTGCAGAAATGAGAAACAAACAGGCATACCTGCTGCATGGCTGCTGCTATCAGACACTCTTTCCTGTCAAAGACTGACTGGGTTGTATGTAAGCAAATTATAAAATGAATGACAATTCTGTGACATTGCAGTTGCCTTAACTCTTCAGCTGGTTACAGTAGCATTCACTCACATTTTGACACAGCCTGTTTGATAATCAAACATAGCTGCGTGGCCACAGGGCACACACTGATACTATGCCTCAAATACAGCTATTTCTTGCCATAAAATGTGATGTGCTTTCCTTCAGCTATTGCTATTAGGTAGATAAGTGCATCTTTTCAATTTCCCCCAAGTTCACAGGAGACTCTTTATGTTCAGGATAGATCAGACTGGCGGTGAACGGGCTAAGGACCTGATAGTCCTCAACTACCCACCATAATTACCATGACAGACTCACTTAAGCTTCTCCTCCATCTAGCAGTATTACTGACATGGATAGATCTCAGGATTCTTGTTGTGTCTAATGGTCATACACCACCAGGAAAAGCACAGAGGTTACTGCGTCTACAGTTTAGGCCTTGTTCTTGTAATGAAAGGTGTCAGAGGAACGTAGGTGGACTGAAATCATTCCGCTGGGATGCTGTTTAAAGACTGACAGGGATTAGATTAATCAGTCATAGACTGCATAGGGGGACAAACATACTGACAACTTTTTTGATCTGACTTCTTGCACATGAAAACATAAACCGAAATTAAACCAAATAAGAAATTAACTTCAAAATAATTTTCTAAATACCCACCTTCCCGAGGGAATTTTAAAATAAGACATTTTATTTTTACACTACAGATTTTTCTCAACAAGCAGAATAATCTAATACTGTATTCCTTTGATTCCTTTTTTTGGCACATTTGAATAATACATCCTGTTTCCTTGTTTCTGATATGATTTGTGGGGGAAAAATAAACAGATAATCATTAAAAGCAGAGTAGTCTCCAGCTCATAAATCAGTGGTGGGTGTTCCAGCTGAGGTAGCTCAATAAGCTTTCCCTTAAACATTGGCCCATGGTAATGGGAATATCTGAGGGTCAATCGGGGTTAGGCAGTCTTCCTCAACAGGAAATGAGCTTTTGGTGGGCTGTGTTCCCAAGGTAATGAGCAATGTGTGTGTATTTAATCTTAGCTAATATTGTTATAATAACTGGATAAATTATTAAAAACAAGCAAATGGTAACATTCTAAAGACCACCAGTGCAACTTGAATTTGTTGCATTATTTTACAACTTTTAACAGTACAGTGGAGTTTCTTTGTAAAGCATTGTGAATATATTTTTTGGGAATTGGTTCCTTTACTGCCCTAATATTGCCCAAATGTGAGCCTTGCATGTGTTTATGGGGTGGGGGTGGTGGGGGGTCTGATGGATGATGACACCAAACACACTAGATAGCGTCTATTTTCTTGGGTTAAAGGTCATTGCCATATTACTAATACAAACTCCTGCTTCTCAAGTAAACTTCCTCATCACATTCCTGCATGCATGTTTTTACCTCCTTTAATGCTCACTTAATGCATTCATTTTTACCCCCACAAGTGAGTCGTCAAATTTTTGGTCTTCATCTGTTGTAAGGTCATTATTGCCTTGAATCTGCTGTAATGCAGCAGCGGTGAAGGGGCATGAAATCCATGTCCAAATATGCAAATGAATTCATGAATGCTCCATATTGTGTAACCATATGCATCTGGCATGATTGGGCAGTGTGGGACAAATTGTCCTCTGCCAATGTCTTTTGCTACTCAGCAAAAGCTAATGTTGAGGAGTGGAGCTGTGTTTACAATTACCATGATAAAGTTGAGCAGGGGAAGAATAAATTGTGAAATTAAGAAAAGAGTCCCCTATATAAATACAATACACACATATATTCCTGAAATCACAGTACAAATGCATCAAATAAATACTTTATTCATGTGGAGCTAATTTCACCCCGCCATTTTGATCACGTCATTCCCTCTGGAAAATTGCAATTAAGTTTGGAGAGATAAAACATGCCAACTACTCTGCATTTCAAGGCTTGATTGGCCTATCAGCTAGTCAGTATGCCGCCATGGTTTTCATCACTGTTAATTGATCCTTTCTTTAATTAATCTGGAAAGGAAAGCCCATATCTCTATCCTGTCTGATCGTCCCCTCTGTCTGTCATAACACAATAAAGGCCCTATCCTATTGCTGGTAACTCTGCCTTAGCTTCTCCCTCTGGCTCTCAGCCAAATGGAGTATTTATGGTGCACCTATCTGACGACAAGCCTGCTGTATGGAGTTCAATGGCTGGGTTCATTAACAGTGCTTCACCCGGCTACTTCTAATTTGCATGCAGTGACACCTTGCTTTTAATATGGATGTGAAGGTTAGTGGTAGGCCAAGTCACTTTCTTAAACTACCATTGGTCTAAATATTGTTCTTCCAGCTCCTTGCCGCCCCGCTGTCACTAACACTGCAACATTTCCCCTCTTATTCAATTACACCCCCTCTTTTTTTGTCATGCTTTGTTTCTCTGCTGGCATTTGTCATGTATGCTAGCGATCATGATTTTAGCTTACCGCACTGCCACGTTGGAATACAACTTTGATTCACATGAAGGAAGAACGAATTGATTTGTTTGATTTTGGATAACCAGGACATGATGACATTACAGCAAGAACCAGAACATGATGAAATGACCGCGGTAAACAGCTAAAAAAATTATAAGAAGGCATATGTATTCATTATAAAATATAATGAATACATATGCCTCAATAGTTAAAATACATGTTTTTCTAAAAAGTCATGCTAAGTGAAAAAAGCTGCCTAAGATGAAAGAGAAAGAGTCAGTGTCCTGAAATCATTACAAATCTAAGAATAGTATTTCTGTCTTTGCAAATACAAATGTTTCTGTAGGTCTTTGTTTGAATAGCATGGGTGTGGTCTTCAGCCAGGAGGATACCAAAATACTTTTAAAAAAATACTTTCTTTGTCCATGGAAAAAAGTCTCTGCCCTCTCTTTTGTGTATTTTAACAGTTGGCCTGTGATTCTGACAGCTCTACCTGCTGTAATGGTTGCCTCTAGGAGGTGTGAAACAAGGTCTTAACACTTGGCTTTTCACTATGAATGTGTGGTTCTTTCTGTGCTCACAGTTAAAGTTACAATTGGACCATAAAGCGTTTTTCCCCAACAGACTGTAAAGAAATGGATGGGCGGCAGCTGAGAAATGAACATGTGAGTATCTGTTTCTGTCTAATTAAATCCGCTGAACAGCCTCAAGCCTTCCTCTGCCAAGACTGGATTCAGACAACTTGCAGATACTGTGGCTGCCTTCTGTGGTAGCACACTGCCACCTATTGTTCAAAGTTCTCCTCTCTCCCTCTGAAACCTTTGTCTGCCTCCTCTCTTGATTGCTGAAAAGACAAGTTAGCTGGTAACAGATAACTGATGAGAGTGACATCAGTCATGTGCTGGGATAAAACACTCTTTTAAGATCACATATCTCTTTTGAAGGCTTCTTTATTACTATTTGTACAACACATAGGCTACCTCTAATGGCACAAATCATCTGAGCAGGAGAGTAATGTAACCCCAGCTCTTATGTGTTATCACTGTGAAATGTGTTTTTCTTAGTGTGGGATCCTGCAAAGGCCCATTTGTTGTTGTTGCTCTTGAGAACAAAGCAAAAGAAGAAGTGGCAGCTGGAGGAGCAATTTTTGTCCATCAAGGGCTATTGAGAGTTCAATTATTTATCTTGTGAAGTGTTCCAAGGATGTGGTCAGCTCATCAGGGTTATAATGCATGGAGTGAGAGGACATGTGCATGGAGCATAGGGAGGAGGATGTTGTTATAGTCTGAAAAAAGTCAGCTAAAGCTTGTTTCCAGATACCAGGACTCCCACGCTCTCTGCAGCTGATGAGGAAGTCTTTAGAAACGGACATTGTTCGTAACTCTGCTGGCCATGTGACTGTGAATTTTCAACACAAGACAAACTTAAGAGGACAAAAACAAGCAGAGGCAGGAGAGAATGAGTTAATTTCCTTTTAAATAATATTTATTTATTGCAATTGTATGAAGTGAAACTCAAGGTCAAGCCTGCTGGACACTTGCATGCCACAACAGTTTGTCCTTTGGAAAAATGCTGTGGGAGTCTTGTGTATACAGTATCTAAAGTTTAAAGTTCATGTTGTTGTTCACTGTATTTGTAAGTTCTCTCTCATTTAAACCAGTGTTTTGAATGGAAGATACATTTACATCTTTCATTAACACAATTATATTTTAAGAACTTAAATGAAAAATGAAAACTACATTTTGTTTTGATTTGGAAAAGAAACTTTTTTAGAAACTGATACAGAATTAATTAATTTACAGAAACTAAATTGTGAAAACTATGCTGTGATGACGAAATGAGACTGGAACTGTGTCAGAAATCATATATTTTTATAAATATATAAATGGTTTCATTAGATCTTATAGTAAATAGTGGGCTCAAATACTTACACCACACAATGTCTAATGAAGTATCTTTATACAATAATCCAAGTTTTTCCTTATCTGAATCGAGGGTCTATCGTATGCTGTATCGAATGTAAAGGGCTCTGAGTCAAATTTGTTATTGATGAGGGCTATATGGGCTATGTAAATAAAACTGATTTCACTTGATAATGTAAACAGTAGTAGCCATGTAATGGCCACAAAACGAATGCTAACTAGCCTAACATCATGCATTGCATAAATATCAACAGCAATGAAATGCTGTAGTGTGACAACAAGGAGTAAGTAACAGAGTAAACTGAAAATGTATCTAATTTACTCAATTTACCCACCATATAGTTTGTGAATATTGAATAAGTGAACAACGCTGGATCTCTGCTACCAGTCCTTAAAGGCCGTCTTCTTTACACACTACATGACCAAAGTGTTTTAAACCAACCAACCAACCAACCAACAAATGTGTCCAAATCAAATAATACTCCTATCCTTGTGTACTATATGCAAAATATTTCTTCAAATATGAGTGGCAGGAAAAATGCTGCACTGATCACGGGAGAATTTATCATCTACGCTCAAAGCCAAGGAACCTTCGGCCATATTTATTTCTAGTGGAGATACATAACAACAGTTAATGGAGAAAGGTTGGCAGGGGGAAACAGAAAATGCATTATGTCCATAAAGAACGTCAAAGTCCTGGATGACATCATTGACTGTTTTTGGTCTATCTTGCTGTGTAGCAAGTGCCATTGTGTAGCATGAAAATATAGCATATACAATAATGTTCATATCATGAGTATCATGATTTACATTATTTTTATGCAGTGTGACAAATTATGTAGGGTGTAATGTCCATTTAGGGCGAAAATGCTGCCACAAAACTGTATCTTTTGCAGAAACCTACACTCTGAGTTGTGATTTACCGGATGGTCTACCACAAAGCCTACAATTTACCAGTTTTTCATATTTTAAAAAAGTTCAGGTTTTCATTGGCCAGACTCACCCATGCATCAGCTCTTCTGGCCCTTCACATTAAGAGAAGAAAAAAGCATCTTCAGGCCCCTGCTATACTGTATGTGTCTTCTAGGCACTTCTTTTTCAACATATCACAATTGGCATGATAAGTTATAAAATGTCCAAATCTGACGTTACCCAAATGCATTTGATGAAAGACAAAGTAGAAGTGAGATCCAGTGAATTTCAATTGACTGTTAAAACAGCACCTGAGGCGAAATCCATTACTAGTTTACCCCCCCAAAAAATGGATCACTTTCAGAATTCCTGCTAATGTCCATCCATTTCTCCCAGTCAAATGGACTCTGGAGAAGTGACTGATTTTACACTGAACTCAATAATCCAAAGCCTGTGCAGCTTAAGTCATGGAGCTCCACTGTGCGTATGTTAACACCATTAAATCACCTCAAATGTCTACATGATTCAATCTTTTTCACACTGGACGACAACTGAATTGAATTTCCCCAAAGTGGCTGTCCATTTCCTGTCTGTGTGTGACGAGTGGCTATGCTTGCTGGGGAATTCAGACCCACTCTTCCATTCACTTAACTCCCATATCACATTTAGCACAAAGCGAGTGGCTGCCCATTTTTCAAAAATAAAAATCAAAAAATGTTGAGACATGAGAATCAACTGCAATGTATGATAAACTATTTCTGACTTTAAATGTTAAGATACTGGGATGTTTTCTCAATATTCTGGATGATATAGATGTTCTTTGTGCAAGTATATCTTTTCTATGTCTCAACAGTAGACCATATTCAGTGCCTCAATTTTTGCGTTGCAGCCAGATGAGGCCCTGGCCTTGTACAAGCCTGTCAGTGGCACTCTATAGCACAGCGGCTCTTAGCGGCCATGACTCCATGACCTGCTTTCCCGCTTCGTTGTGAATAGCTGCTGGCACCTCTCTCCAGCCTGTCTACTAGATGAGGAGCAAGTTTAAAGAGATACAAGGTTTTTTTTCATAACCATTACATTTTTGCCTTGATTATGTTATTATACAATATGATATGTCCGCACGGTTCTGCACAGTTTGACAGTGCCCTTCAGGTCAGGTGTAAGAAAAACAAAAAGGAGTCTCCTTCTGTGTTCCTCAAATAATCTTTGTATAGTTGCATTCCTCTCCATGCAAAAAGCTCAGCAGGAATTAAGAAACACAGAAAATATAGGAACACTGTTTGGCATTAGATACGTACAACCAAGGAGTTTATTTCCCCTTTAGCAACCTTTGTGTAAAATAAATAAAAAGACATTGTACTGCTGTAGGACTTCAATATTCCCCTTAGCTTTTATCAAAACTTTGTTGTACTGTTTTTATTTTGCTGCAACAATTCCACTTCTAAAGTATGAGCTCTTTAATCAATTGCAAGATAAAACCTTCCACCGTGAGTGCAGCTGTAGACAGGCTGAGAAAGACGATGTACACGTAGGCTGGGGAACACTGATTCCCTCCGACAGACTGGGCCTGTTTGCTACCTGCCTAATCCCCAGCATTTTAAAACTGTGTTTGGAATAAACGGACTAAAGGGAATAGAGCACCTAAGAGCTCAAGAAATGGAGAGCTCTATGGGCTTGATTGGCAGGTCTTGTCAGTGAGTCTCTTCCAGTAAGAGGCACCTGCCTCAGCCCTAGCGGGATCCCTGATCCAAAGTGAAGCGCAAAGGCATTGTCTTAATTATCCCCCTCCACAGCCCATCACACCCACCCCCACTCCCACCATCACATCTCAAGAAGAAGAAGAAAAAAAACACAATTAACGGTAAGCGTTTAGGGGAGAGAGATTATTTACTGGGGCCCATCCAGTGGAGACAGACGCTCAGTGGTCCTGAGAGAAAAGCATGTCCATCAGCTTGGGGAAGCCAAGCAATCCAATTAAAGTAGAGATCTTTCAGGCGGTCAGTGCTAACCAATGGTGTTCATCATACATTGCTTAAATAATGTTTTTATTTAAATCCAGACTCTTTTAGGGGCAAAACACATGTTTGGATCTTCAGTTGTTTGTATCAAAAACGGAAGAAGACCACCTCCAAAGTGGTCCAAAACACATTGATTAGACTTGTTTATTCATGTCATTAGGTGGTGTAGAAGAATAGCAATGTAATGATTTTAGTTACAGAATGCATGTAGCCTAACAGACCGGAGTCTATGGGTATGTACTGTAGGTATCACCAGTCGTTTGCCATCTACATGTAAGGCTGACCACTGCGAGGAACAAGGGGATTCTTATTGAGACAACAAAAGGCATGCAAGAATGTGACAGTAGGAAGATTCCAGTACTCTCTATAGTATGCAGACTTCACTACACACCCTCTGGGCTGAGGCAAAAAAATGGAGATAGCTGCAATTCAAAGAACAGGACTTTACTTTGAGAGAGGCAAACCAAATGAGAGTCTGGGCATTGGGTCCCCAGGTCAGCTAGCAGGTGGGAATGAGATGAAGCAGAGCCGGGAAGAAAAAAAACAGAACGGCAGTGTGGGGACGTCACATCTGGGCTGAATTAGGAAAGTAATACGGCGGGCCCAGAAAAGTGTTTGAGGATCTGGGAGGCAGATCTCCTTTCCTTAGGAACAGCAGGTTAGTATGTCAGCGGGGAGTCCAGATGAGAATGATTAGAACTGGCCTTTGAGGAGCAGGTGCCTCTTCTACCTCTGCTGCTTAGCACTGAATGGACTGTCATTAATCTTACATTGTCATAAGGCATTTAAGCAGATGATACTTTACAAGCTTGTCAAATTCCACCCTGTATGTGGTTTGTATCAAATGTAGAATTTTCTGCATATGGATAATTATGGGGCAGCGCTCCATAATGGTCGACAAGCCTTGAAGTCGAAACTGGAATCTGCCCGATGCACCGTCATGGAAGAAAGGAGAAAAACTGGGGCCTCTTAATAATTGTAAGTGGATTACCTCACCTAACATTACATCATGGGTGGATTTGTGAACACATTATTTGACAATATCACGACATAAAATCATGTGGCCAGCAGATTTAACATCATCTGACCAGTTGCTGCCAACTATTAAAATGGAGATACATCCACTGACAAAATCCTGTAAGAAGCCGAGACTAACAACAGCGTCTGCTCAATAGTCTTATAATTTCCCCCATGGCTCTATCATGCTCACTGTCTTACTCTGCTCCCCTAGCCCGCCTGCTCTGTATAGCAGGGACAGACACATTTGAGAATTGATTCAGCGCTACATTAAGTAATGTAGTAATCATTTACACCAACTGTTTTTGGAGAAACAGAAGCATATTAAACAGGCATTCATGTCACTACGGGGAGAATGGAGAGGTTTGGGTGCGATGTGAGTGTTATCTGACTTGGACGGCCCACGTTGGGG
Source organism: Lepomis gibbosus (assembly GCA_029875015.1). Lineage (NCBI taxonomy): Eukaryota > Metazoa > Chordata > Actinopteri > Centrarchiformes > Centrarchidae > Lepomis > Lepomis gibbosus. The sequence continues at coordinate 39,025 of JAPMOB010236803.1, forward strand.
TTTTGCTCTCAGTTACCTCCTCGAGCTGTACAGCGAAGTGGAAGATCTCCTTTTTCACGCCACCGTTTCCACCCCATTTCTTTGCATTTCATTGTTATCCCTATCTCCAAAACAATTCAGTCAGTCATGAGGCTCTACCCAAAAGAGCAGAGCATGCATCTGCTTGCAGGCAAGTGGGAAGAGCAGCTGTGGACACAGACCACTGCATGAGAACTACAGTGTAGGTGTTTGTCAACATAAAAGGCTTTAGACAGACAGAGATACTCTTTCACAGTTTCAGATTCACAGTGGAGCACCGCTTTGTTATTCATTCCACCTCATGATTGCATGCATTTTCACTACATTCAGCGGCACTTAAGCATTGTGATACTGATACAAGTAGTGATGTAGGGGGCTAAATTATGGGGCTTTTATAGCTTGACAAGTTCTCCATACAAAATTTTTGTTTGATTTTAAAACACACCTTTCTACATTGTGCATGAAACCTGATGTGCTTTAATAAGACTTGTGTGGTGTGTAGCTGTGAGCTATCTTAAACCTTAAACCTTGGACAAAGACAAGGAGATGGAAAAGGAATCCAAGCCAAAGGCAGCCGAGTTTGAACAGCTTTATAGACTTGCCTCAAGTGCATTGTGCAGATTTTGTGGTGCACAAGAATGAAAATGGTTATTCTCACCTGACAGTGGTCTTTGCGTTAAAACAAAACGGATTGCGCTCTTGCAGAATCTTTCAAATAAAAGAGATTTGAGATGGCTGTTTCACTTTGTGATAAACAAAGTGATGTCTGAGGAGACAGATCAGATCCTTTTTTTGTATAATTTACAAACATGAGTAAAGAGAACATAAAAAGTTAAATATGCATCCATATATGACTATAATTGAAATAATACATGGTTTCAAAACAATAGAGCCAGCTGTGCAATGTAGAATGAAAATAGTAAAATATTAATATTTATTGTGGTAATTTTTGTTAGATGAAGAAATACACTTAAAAACTATTTCATCTGCTTAAAACTTCAGCCTGAGTGAAGTGCATTCTCATCCTCTCACGTAGGTTTAGGACGGAGGTGTGGGTGGCTGCGGATCAGTAATGATTTACAAATAATAAGTAGAGGAATGAACAAATCAATAAATCAGTAGATCTCTGGATATTTGTGAGGCAACCTTATTTCTTTATTTATCTGGGTGTTTTATTTGTTTTCAGCTCTCCAAGGCAGGAGCAGGAATCCCAAATTATCCAGGGGGTTAGGGGGCGCAGTGCCCCTGAGCCCTGAGCCCCATAGCGGAGGTAACGTATTCAATGGCCTGGGGCGAGTGGAGGAGAGGAGCGGCCCTGCTGCATACTGATGGCAGGGAGAGAAGCCAGTAATTGGAGCTGCAGAGGAGAGGGGAGAGGAGGGCAAGCACTGGGAGATGATGGCTTTGTTTTCTCTCTTCCTGTCTGTGCCGCTCAAACTCCTCCCCCCAGACCTCTCTCTCCCTCACACTCACTAAGTAGAGATATGGAGAAATTGAATAGAGATACTTGCTAATTGGTCTCTTGCTGCTTACTTAAAGGACCATAGACATTCTTTTTCATTTGCCTATTGAAACTAATAAACTGTGTGTGTGCGTGTGTGTGTGTGTGTGTGTGTGTGTGTGTGTGTAGTAATTCAAGGATTACATGAAGCACTGTGTAGTTCTAATGGAGAAAAGAGGAAAGTGTGAAGGACTGCTATTACAGTAGCTTTAAGAACAGTTGCTATTGTTATCAAGACTGAGAGAGAAGCTGCTCGCTAAAATGAGCATGTCCTTTAAAAAATCTAAGAGGATTTATAATACCATATCAAAGCTTGACTAGATCATTTACTGCTTTATTTCTCTCTCTTGTCATAAAACATATGCATTGCGTCCATGAAAGCCAGTTTAAACCCAGTGCTGCCTGATATGATGTAAATTGGTAAATACTATTTTAATCAGAGCACATCGCAGTTAATTAAGAAAATTACTTTGACAAATGGTTTGAAGCTGGCGACATCAAGCCAACATTGCAGTCAGGCTCATCCCTTATGGTGGTGCTCCCTCATGTGGGTAAGGAACGCTGAGAAGGCTGTTACATACATTACAGAGTATCACCATCAAATCAGCCAGGAAAATAAATCAGTAACCTAAATACTTCCAAAAATGGCACATTATCCCCACAACATCCTCTGTTGACACAGTTTAATGGAAATATACTGGCAAATGCCCAGAAAGAAGGAAGCAGGTTATGTGGCATGTTCAAGTCAGTACGGTTGGCCAGTCTGGCCTTAACAGGTTCAAGCCCACAGGTCACTAGAAGGACATAAGCAAGTGCAGCTTTCATTTCCTGTCAAAGAGGAGCAGAGAGATGCTTTCCAAGGCATCAGTCGCAGGCTAATTGGGCCCCGGTGGGTGACACTGCAGCATCATAAATAAAACAAACACAGTCGTGGTGTTTCTGCCACTGGACTCTTTAAACCTTCATCACAGAGAAAGCGGTTTCGATGAAACACCCAGCCTAATTACTCTGGTACGGGGCTGTTATCTGTTCTGCCTAGCTGTAATTGATCCTGCATGCATTTATGTTTTTAATCAGAAATGGGAGCATGCATTGCCTGAGAGCTTGAAGACCTTGTAGGAGCCGATAATTAGCCGCTCTGGTTAATGGGCCTAACTGTGCTTGTGTGCTACATGACTCTCCAGTGTCATAATGTGGCAGCGCTTGTAGGAGACAGTGCTCAGGGGTGATACACATGTGATTAGTCTCCACACTCCACCACATCCCTCCTCACACCTTAGCTTTGCAGTCAGCACCACAAACCTCTGGTGTAGAAAATTACATTTCCTAAACTGCACGCACTAATCAAATCGGCTTGGTGTGAACCTCTGACCAGTGTTAAGGTTTAATCGTTTTTGTTAATTCTCTTGAAAGGAACAAAAATACTGGAAGACAGTGAAGGCTCTGTGTTTTCCAACTACGAGGAGTAATACTGTACAAAGTGGAGCACCGCTAGTGTAGTGTACCAGTTGAAAGTAATAGTGTTTGTATAGCAGCATATATGCTAATTTAAATAAATAACTTGCCCTTGGCAATGAATTATAAATTGGGCTAATAATAATACACTTTGACTTTGTTGCTACTTTTAAAGTCACATTGGATCTAAATACATCAGCTCCTCAACTGTCATGTTGTGCATTCTTCATTCTGCTGGGTTTGCTGGAGATTTCACTTTGTTCGCCAGTGGCTCCTTCCCTGGGACCATATATCCATATTCATTCAAAACCTATAGAATGTGTCAAATAGAGGTGTCCTAATTGTGTCCTTGATGAAAGGCTATTAATATTGAACACTTTCACATTCACCCATGTGCCAGCACGGAGGAAATGTGTTTTCCCCTTCTTTCACAGAGACAAAAAGCAGATCTGTTCATATCTCTAATGATACCTGATTCCCCAGGGGTTAGTGGCGAGACTAGCTGCAGCTTTAGCAGATTCATCAAACAAAATATGGTGCTCTTTCCTCAGGAGGCTGAGAGTCACATTGCGTTATATCACTGTTAATTAGAATGAAATATGCAGTTCAATTATGCTTTGTATTGTTTCCTGACGCATGTGGTCGTGCTAACTATAGAGCACTGATCTAACACCAAATGTTAGAAACACTTTATTTACTCTTCTTTTTTCAAAGACACAGTGGAGTTTTTTTTCTCTCCTACAGTTTATCCACGTTTCAACATAACAAAGTAAGCCCATAACTATTCTATACAGTGACTATAACAGCAAAGCATTTAACAGTTTGAAGGTTCTTGTAGTTCTCATAAAGCAGTACTGTCATGATTGTGGCAGCAATTGGCCTGATTGGCTGGGCGGCCGGGTGTCTGTTCCCATGTGACATTGTTTTTTGAGGCAGGCAGTAGCTGTCCTGTGGCCGGTGTCAGTACCCAATGACCCTCTGATCCAGGAACAGCAACTGTCAGGCCTGCACCTGTAACACTGAGACTTTGTGCCCCCGAACCCCCTGCACCCCCGTCCACAATGCGGGGTTGCGTTCAGACATGCTTTGCATCTCGCCGACACTTATTGGCCCAAGCAATCCTCCAGAGACTGGGCATGATCCCAGCTGTTGTCTTCATTTTAATGCACTCTGAATAATATTAAAGTAGAATCAGTTGAATTTATTAATGCAGCTTGCCCCTTAGAGAGATGCTTTTAAAGGCCAATGATTTAATTTCAGCTCTTAAAGGCCATCTTCTATTCTTGATGCTATAAAGAATTATGGCTTTTGCCATGTCTTAACACCAGTGTGTACGGTGGGCCACAAAATGAATTATTATTAAACTGGAGCTACTGAAAACAGCCGCTATTAGCAACCATTTTTCTCTCAGTTATCTCAGTCATATTCCCAGCCCTATTCCCAGAGACAATATCAATCCTGGTTACCATGATTTATATCTTCTGTCATCAGGAGAGACTAAAGCTATGTGCTGTCTGGTTAAGTTAGACCAAGGAACAAACAACAGCATCATTTTAAAAACTCCCCATGCTGCCACCTCAGGTAGATGTGCCAATATAGGCAAACAATCAGTAACTGTTCTGTCTGTCATTAAGATTGTGTTTCCGCTGAGTTGATGCCCTTTATTGGTGTCAGGGTTCTGTCTGAAGGCACACCATAACCTCTGCACCTTTAATTTAGGCCAGTTGGGACTTGGAGCGCAGCCACTGATCTCTATGACCTGCCTCTCAGGTGGACCAAATAACACATGCATAAGAGCTTTAACACATGTAAGTCAACTATGAGGCGCGCTTTTCTTACTTTGTCCTACTGTGAGCATTATGTCTCTCAGAGAGGAGGTCAGAGAACCTTAACGGCATTGCACATGTAACAATTACTAAGGAGGTGCTGAGAATAGTGGCTTATTCAAATGAGGAGGTTTTTTTTGCTATGCAATGTCTCCTTGTACAGCAGCGCAGAACTGCGACACAGAGAAAGGGTGCAGTGTTCTCTCTCTCTGCACTTGGTAGTTTGACGCCCGCTCCGGGGCTGAACATCAGAGGAGCGGCTGCTGAAAAAACAGGTTGTATGGGTCCTTGCACACAGCCTGCCTGTGGTGCTGCCTGAAGGACTGCCATGGAAACAAGGAGTGTGACAGGCTCTGGGGGGATCCGCCACAGCTGCAGGCACTTCCTTTTTGACAGCCTGATGAAGACATCACTGCCACACCATGCACAACAACAACAACTACTGGAGAAAAAAATGTGATCAGACAATGTTAACTGCTGTGTGGCTGAAATGTTCATTAGCAAGCTTGTAAAACATCCAGGGATTTTCCCCACTGCATTCGGGGACCATATTGCACGGTGACTTCCTCTGCTGAGATTCGTAGCCTTCCCAGGAGAAAATACATTGATAAATAATTCCTTAAATATGATTACACCTCTTTGAAGAGGGGCCCATGTGCGTTTGTGTTTGTGCATGTGCGCTGTTTGTGTGTGTGGTTATGTGGCATGAGTGTGCATCAGTGCATGCAGAGCCTAATCAACAATTGTTGTAACCCTGTCAGACTCCTCTGTATGATCCACTGACTATGAATGATACAGGGTACATCCAAGTCCACAACCTCAGTGCCACAGATTCAAAGATTTGACAGTTTGGAGTCAGGCAGCCGTATTCCCATATGACCTCTCATAATGTCACTGACATTGCCTCAATAATATGTCTGCCCACGACGCAATATTATTTCAACTTAAAAATTGCTCTTCAGTATAGTGAGTTTTTTTGTTTGTTTTGTTAAATTGGGCTTTATGGCTCACTAATTGTCAGGTTCTTATTTTTACAAGTTCTGTTCAGATTTAGATATCTTGGAACAGAAATTTGGTTGTTTGATGAATTGTCGATTAAAAGTATCCTGGGAGTACTGCTTAATTGGTTTCACCTCTTGGGGACACTTCATTGGGTCTTGCCAGTGATCTGCTGGTACCCTCCACCCCTTCCTCCGTAGCTCTGCCTTCCTCCCAGCACAGCCAAAACCACCCCCCAGCCCCAGTGGAGCCAAGAATGTAGGAGGGTTTCAGCCAGTGTGTGGGATTTAGCTCGTCAGAAGCTCAGGGTCACCTCCACACCCTCTCACTTTGAAATGGACCCCTGGTGGCAGCTCCTGGGAGAGCCCAGTGATGTCTCTATCAGCCTGTCAAAAGAGATAGCCCGGGGCTCCACCAGGTCCCCCTGAGCCAATCAAACTCTTCACAAAGCACAGATGGATGCTCTTTCACCAGCATGCTTCTGCTGTGGGGGGGGGGGGCACGATGCTGAGTCCCCCAATCAGTTAGAACAAATTCCCATTGGTGGGTCCAAGCCTCAGTTCAGCTCAACTTTAGTTCTAACAATGTTTATTTTTAAAAGATCGAGCTTACCATTTGTCTACTATCAGAAAGACAGAGAGCAGGTAAATAAATGATCTTTTCATACAAATGTGTATTAGCAGATGTTAAAGTTTAACTGCCTCTTATGTAGCTTATATAGTAAATAAGAGGAGCATGAATTGTAAATATTTTGAAGGAATTGTTTTTACTCAGAATTGCATGGATCTGAAAATGATCAAAAATTGTCAAAATGGCAAAATGTGTTTTTGTTTGGAAACTAAATATGAATGAGAAAATTGATGGATATACTACATCCCTCTACTTGGAAAAACTATTGTGGGGAGACAGATGGAAAAGCCAGAGAATGTGTGTGTAACCATTAGATAGGCCAGGTGATTTTAGTGGAAATGTAAAGCACTAAGTGCTGAGGATGGAGAGAGTACTCTCTGTGAGATGAGCTCTTTCTCTCTCATCTGGACCCTGTTATTGTGAGAAGGCAACAAAGCAATGCATTAGGAAGCACAGTGGAGCCACACAGCTTTGATGTGAGCTCGGTAACCAAGGCGCAGCGGTGGCCGGTGTATGAGCTCTGTTCCAATGGCTGTGTTGTGTAATCAGATGTGTTTACTGTGTATTCAAGTAAAGAAGCGGTGTAATCCATCCTCACTAGAGTGCAGTTATTGAAAAAACACGGGCAAAAAGAAGAGCTCAAACTGATCAAGACTCTTTATTCGGGATTCTTGAAAATTCTCTGTTTGATGATACGATACTGAGTAAAAATAAAACTCTCAAAATTAATCAGTCTAACATACAGTCATATAGAAACTTATAAAATATCTGCTGGATACAGTACATATGCAGTATATAAATATATATTTGTTGGCAAATAAAATTAAGAAAGCTGACAGAAATATATTATACAGTAAATCCTTACCACAAAAAGTACCATTCACTACTCCTATGTCCTATTTTAAATGTGTGTTACATATTATTTCAATTATTATTTAAACATTGATGGAGATATATATGACTTTTGACCTTTCATTATATTAACACATGTCTAAAGAAAAAACATTACCATTATTTATTTTCCATAAACTGTTAAGCTTGTATTAACTTAACCTCAAGGCAAATTTCTCAGTTCCACCAAAGTCAAAAACAAAGCAAAACAGCGGAGGTCTAAGGTAAGCTGAACCCGCCGCTTTTCATTCCTTTTCTAAATTATATCCAAAGATGAAGGCTGAGTGTTGCAGCACTCTCTTTTCTTTACCTCCAGGCTTGTGATTGACAGTGCCATGTGCTGCCCTCCTAGCTGCTGCAGTTCACAGCCTCTGTCAGGGGGGTGGCAAACACACAAGCCAGAGAGCGGCTGGCTGCCCCTCAGCAGCAGGGGGTAGAGTTAGGGTGGTATGGTGGGGTGCACAGGGTCATGGGCTCTGCTGGCACTGGAGCATTGTTGTCAGGTGGACAGCGTCGTGCCATATTCAAAAGGAGACCAGCCTTTCATCCAGCGTGTCCACGAAGCTTACCTTTTCCTCCGCGGTTGGATCTGACTGGTGGGCGCTTTCAGCGCGCTGTGCTGCACCTGTAAAAACAAACAGGAGTTTGGTCAGAGGCAGGTAATCCGAGCTCAGTGGAGCGCACGGTAATGGCTCCCCTGAGGAGTGCTGGTGCAGGGGAAAGCGAGGCAGGCTCGCCTGTAATGAATCATTTTTTAAACACAGGAGCAGAGGGGATTAATCACAGGGAGGAAGGATTTGAAGAGTCAAGGGTTCCGTACCAGTGTACGCCCCCCTCATTCTGCACCACAATCACAATATTAGAAACAGACATCAACTGTTGAGATGACCTGCCAGGCCAGTGAGGGAGTTGCAAACTGCATAATCACTCACTGTAAGTTATGTCCCCTAAAGAAAACTTTGTTAAAGCCTGAGAATAGTATAAAGTGAGTGTTGTTTAAGTTACCAACACAGTTGACGTGTAACTTTCTTCACAGCTTTACAGACCCTTGGTGTGACTTTGATTTCTTCAGGGAAAAACAAGGCCTGAAATGTGACATTTGAACTTACAACCTTGTATTTTTTTTTATAGAATTAAGCTCAAGATAGCTTTCTTTTTCCAAAAATTGCTTGATGTTCAATTAGATTTACAAAATAAATGTATGTTGTAAAATCATGTTGTCTTTGACATTCAAAACATTAGATTCAATTGTCCATTTTTTTTGTCTGTCACTATAATCCAAAGAGGATTGATCATAGGTCTAACTGAAAAGGAGAATAGCTGGAATATGAAAACTTGCTTTTGAAGCATGCTTGCTGAGCTCAAACAATACGTTCAAATCTGTTGAATAAAGGTAAGAACTCTATGCTAATTAGCTGGTCTCCATTATTAGAATGGAAGATGGATTGTGGGAACAAAGTGACTGCCTTCTGCATCAGAACATGAAACTGTCCTCAGAACTGACAGATGCTTCTTATTTCAGGACAGACACAGTGCTGTCAGAAGTCCCTGTTTGAGGCAGACTTTGTAGATGTGCACAGGCACTAATTGCCAAGTCACATTTGCAAGAAAGACAGGAGTCAGTTTTCTGCCTTTGTGGTGGTTTGCGTCCACACCTATCTGAAGATTGAAGTTCTAAGTCAACAAAAACAAAATATGTGGTCTATTGTTTTGGGTCTCCTGTGTATATTATGTTAAGGTTATTTTTCACAGTACATAATGAAACATACTCATGATGAATCTTAAGGGTGTTTTGTTTTATGTGATTGGAGCTATTTTCAAGATGTAGTTCCTCTTTTAAACTGGGCTAAAAAGTATTGTTTCCATGAGATTTGAAAGTGAGTCATTTTCAAAGCTCAAACATTGCATCCCAATGGGGAAGAAGACATACAAAGGATTCTGAATCAAAATGTATTCGCCACCTTGTTTTGCCAACTCAGTCAGCCAAATCTCAAACAACACAGGCTCCCTCCAACATCACAGAGAAGTCAGGAATGGCTTGCTGCAGGAGGACATCAAGGGTGCAGCAGAGAAACAGACTGGGGTGAGAGTGTCTTTCCAGATCCAGACTGTCAGGTTTTCTCGCTGAATTCTGGCTGGCGAGTTACCTGGGAGATGAAGGTGCTGTGTGGCACTTCATTTCCTGGCTGAGCAAAATTCTCAGTCGGAGAACGGCGAGCACCCAGCACCACTTACAACACCCCGACAGCTCTCATCAGCTCTGTGATGTAAATGCAAATGACATATCAGCCATGGCTAATATGTAATCACATATGGCACCCAGCAAGACGACTGGGGCTCACGACTTCATTAATTGACTCTACCACCCTGAAGTGACTGAGGCCACATCAGAGTTTCCGTGCTGACACAACAGCCAGAGACGTCAGGAGCACCTCGCCGGCCCTCGGCCAATCACCAACTTTAATGTCACAGCGCTTCAATCAGACTGACAAAATTGCTAATAACGGACGAGGCTGCAGCAATACGGCTGAGGACAGATCTGAGCATCTCCTCACTCAGGCACTACGGCGACATGAAGCTGCACTGAGGAATAATTGGGCCAGTGCTGCTTTAAAGGCGAGAGTCCATTAATAATCAAACAAAGCCAGAGGATATATTTCTGCAACACTTGGGAATTCTGGTACAGCAAATAATGCAGACATCTTCGGGGAATTCCCTCCCTATCTGTATGTAAAATTGGACCCTTACCTTTTGAACATCAGAAGGCACCCTCTTGAGGAAATCCAGTATTTCATTATTGTCAATAGTATATGGGTTGCGCAGCTTCTTGGTAAATTTGTTAACGCCTGTGAAAACAAGAACACATTAATAAATAAAGATGTCACACCCACCAACATATTTTTCACTGTTTTACAGTGTAAAATAAATAATAAAGAGTTGTGTAACCCTATCTATGTTCAGTATAGAGTTTCCACCAGTGTATCAGTAACTGCATTATATGATGCTGTTTCGATTGATCCCTTTCAGCCAAACTGAATTCAAGCCAGACCAATACAATGGAGACAAGTGTGGATAAAGCAAAACTTAATAAATTAAAGCGGATAAATGATAACTGAAAAACAGGTGTGCATTCATGACAACTTTTTCCTCACTTTTGTTTGCTTTAATCTGATCATTTCTAGCACATCTATATTTACTTTGCACATGGCTGCATACCACAGAGAAAAATATATCTCTGGGGTCTTGTAATGGGACCATTATATTCACAGCTTGGTACTGCCTGTACCTCAACATGCAGACAAAGAACCTAAGGACTTAAATATGTGCAAGCAACTTGAAAGACTTGCCTTGCAACCACAGAGATGGGGGTTAACTGGGGAGGCAGAGGAGTGTCTCAGAATGTGTTTTTTGTTTGATATGATGGTTTTTTGGTATTGATTGTGTTGAAGGCAGTGTGGAAGTACAGTGGTTGTGGGCTTACAGCTGGAGGAGGAGAGCCTGTTAAGGGCAGCATATCTCCCTGACCACTGAGATGACTGTCTATTCTGTATGACTACAGCAGATAATGAGAGGCTAGACCAGGAGGCTACAGACTGCCCAAGGACATCATGTATTATATACAGCTTGGTACTCTACCTCTGCTTTGTTTTCACAGAAACCCTAGGCCTCTGCTACATCAGCCCACACTAAGCAGAGCAAACCTCTGTAGCTGTCTGATCTCTGTGCATCTGCAGAGGTGTAGGGATGGCAGAGTTCTCAAATTACAGTACTTCATTAAATCATGCATTTCAAGTTAGGAACATTAAATATGGGTTGTGTTTTGCAACAACGGTATGAGCGTTTATTTCATACAATTATTCATTTCCATATATACTAATATTTTCATTGTAATGAAGGATCTAGTAAGAAACAGATAGTGGGAGTTTGTTAGTTTTTTGGTATATACCCAATTTACCATTAGTTATGCAAAACGAAGATATTTTTTGATTGCAATTTTATGAATAAAACTGATGGGTTTTTTTAGATATAGAACTTACCCCATATCAGCACGATATATCGCATTGGGATGAAATATAATAGCACTGTTGCAACAAACAGCACCAAGCAGGTCAGGTACGACACAAATGGGACCGACCAGTTGAATATGCTATAAAAAAAATAAATGTGTCAGATTAATGTGAAGCTCTATATAAAATATTAATAATTCATTTAAAATAAAGGCACTTCGCAGGATAAACATAAAAATGGTCAAATTACTTCTTGAGTCGCTCTCCAATCATCGCGATTTCCTCCAAAGCATTCTGGACAGCCAGTACAACTTCCTGCACCATATGTATCTTATCCATCAAACCCTTTTTTCCCGATTCCTAAAAAAGAAACAAAAAAAAATGCACAGACACTGATGAGGTACACTGTATGTCAATTGTTGGCCGGGGTAGACAAAGACCAGTTTATCTCTGCCGTGCTATTATGTGTGATTTTTCTATTGAATGGCCCATAATGAGCAAACACTGTAAATCTTCAGACTATGCTTTTGAAGATGAGACAGACCCAGTGCTCAGAAGCTGTTATGTGGATGGCAGGAGAGATTTCAGCTTTTGTCCGCCACATACAATAGAGCTGTTGCACAAGTGCAGCACAATCAAGACTCTCTAGTAGATGAAAAGTACACAAAATGGTCATCTGCAATCAGGCAGACTAGACAAGAAGTGCAGGGGCCTTGCAACTGTAGAAAGATTTCATTCCAGCAGCCTGCACAGGACAAGTTTGAACATGTTTTTACAAATCTGTCAGGCCAGGCTTCCTAACTTCCCTTAATGCTTTCTTTGCATGAGAAAAACACTTCACCCCGCTTAGAAAACTTGGTCACTCTTTCACTCATATGATTGTCGTCACAACTAACACTGCACATAAGTACATAAGTAATTTTTGCGTTTAATGCGCTGACACAACAATGACTCTGGCGAAGCAATAAGTCAACATGTGAGGGGGTTGGAGGGTTTGTCTCAAGATGAAAGAAAAAGAAGAAGAACGTACTTTGTCACATACATGTAGCGAAATTCATCCTCTGCATTTAACCCATCCCTGAAGGGAACAGTGGGCAGTCACTGTACAGTGCACAGGGACCACCTCCAGATTTAAATGCCATGCCAGGTCAAACGGCACTGACTGGAGAACCTACCTAACATGTTTTTGATTGTGGGAGAAACCGGAGCACACGGAAAAAACCCACGCAAAAACGGGGAGAACATAAACTCCACACAGAAAGGCCGGGGCAACAGGGGTTTGAACCCGCAACCTTCTAGCTGTGAGGCGACAGCGCTAACCACTGCCGCCCTTTTTTTTCCTTTTTTTTTAAAGAAGAACGTACGAACGTAGAAAAAATGTGATCACATCAAGGCTGGAAATAACGACGAGTATTAAGCCTTCCAGAGGCAGGGGAGTGACTAGAGATAACACAAGTAACACAAGCTAAAGAGGGCTGAGAAGCCTCACATCAAAAGGAGGAAATAATGACAGGAATGATGACAGAGGGCGGGAGAGGACGAGTGAGAGAGAGAAAGGGGAATGAGAGTGATGGGGGAGGGCGCTCTGATGGACCCTAACAGGAGGCTTGAGGATGTCTATATGTTTATGTTACAAGTCAGCCGAAGCCGCAGCCTGTGTGCATTGACAAGGTCCAGACAGAGTGCCTTTTATCAGAGCTTCATGAGGCAGCCCCTGGGAACACAATGTCTGCCAGCACAGAGAGGCTCCCCACTGTCAGGCCCACTCTTCTCCACGAAAGGCGCAGGAAGAGAGCAATTCCCACACTAGCAGAGCCTCCCCCACTGGGCTCGTATCTGGACGGACACTGGAGGCTCAGCACTGTCCAAAAAAGGAAGAACTATCACAAATATGCTTTCTTTGAGATTAACATCTCATGGTCTCATCATGGGGGAAGAGGACTATCTGTGTTTATGCATCATCATACTCCACTCCACTGCATTTGGGAGACTGAGCAAACCTTCATGTGTGTCCTTTACTCTACATCAGGTGTTAATTGAGCTCTTTATCCTAAGTTTATTTTGAAAGCGCGGAACACTGTTAGAGTCCGCTAAAAGCCATTACCATCCGTGGCGGCGAGCTCCTGATGGACCGAGAGAGAAATGATAGCTCACTCGATATGGAGCCTCATCAGTTAGGCTCACAATCCTTTTCGTATTTTCATTGGAACTTGTTTAAGCGACCAATTACATGATTTAGGATTCAAATCTAATCAGAGACATGAAGCATTACTTAACTGTAGTGGATACACATGCAAGGTAAATTTAGCCAGAAAAACAACTCCGGCAGGAAAAAAGAGAAACCATATTGGCTTTCATTTCTGAAAGGAAAAACAGACAAATAGATGCACTCTGAAGTATGCATCGAGAGGCAGAGCTCTCGTGATTATCATTATTCATGTACTTTAATATTCCTGAAATCCTCCACATTCCTAGCAACCAAAACTGTCCTTCCTACATTAATCATTTGATGATATTCTTTATCTTTGTTCAATTCTCTTTAGCAAGTACATAAGTGCAGAGAAAACAAAAATAAATAAAAGATCTCCTGATGAAATGGGAAAGGATGGGTAAATTGGGGATGGACTAAATGAATCTCAAATGTCTACTGATTAGAAAACCTGTGTGAAATCATATTCTCATTTCAGATAAAATTGTAAAAGCTTCCTTTTAAGGTGCAGTAATGGAGAACCAATTTGATCTCCTGCACAAAGGTAAACATACTCTCACAGACATGTGGGGTGTTATCAAAGGCTGGGAAAAGCTCATTTAGCATCATTTTAATTAGAATAAACGGTGCCAAATTTGAATTCTCAGACTGAATTTTTTTCTAGTGACTTTTTTGACAGACATAAGAAGTGCGTCTAAATGAAAAACACCTGTGCTCCTGGCAAATTATCTCATATGGAGCTAAAATAAGCTAACAAACAATTTGCTGGGATGAAACACCAAAAAGCTCTCAGAGGCTTTAATGTGTTGGTGTGTTTGTGTGCGGTAGCTCTCATAATGCACGCCACAGATCATGACATGGGCATTCTGTCAGACTGGTGTGCTCAAGGAGACCCAGCGGTGACTGTGGACTATCGGGAGAGAGATGGAGTAACCCCCCCAGTCCAGTCTAGCACCCGCACAACCTCCTCCCCCCACCAACTCCCCTGGGTTAGGTTCTGGGAGCAAGTCAACCCCGGACCAGCACTGCCAGCCGGGGGGCAATGAAAGGGCTGTTTCATCTTCCCTGTTCGTTTCTTTTGGAGATCTATGGACTTGTTTTGCCTTTCTGTTTCTTTATGTTATGATTAAATATTGTCTATCTGCACAATTGATACCTACGGCCAAAGGGAAGTCACTTTGCCCACACATAATTTGTAAGCTGTCTCTTTCCCTGAGGACAGATTTGTTCACAGGCATAGAATCTGTTCTGTATTATCCCGCTGTAACACTGCCTTGCCTTTCGTCTCTCTTTAACGTCATGCCTTCACATTCTTGCTGTTCTGTCTGAGGTTTAAATATTTTCTTCCTCAAGGGGGAAAAAAGGGGGATAAAAACATATTTGAGTGGTAATCATAACCTTCTCAGAGGGAAAAGCCTTTATTCACATGTTAGAGGAAAGGCTAGGGGGGAAAAAGCAAAGGCTTTGAAGTCATCAAATTTAACACTGATCACTCTTTAACCCCAAATATTTTTAAAGAAGACTTTGATAGGAGGTGTAAAGCTACACTGCTTGATCTAGCTGCATGATATCACATTCAAGTGACAGCAAGACCATAACAAGACTTTCAAATAAGCCACTTTAAATTAAAGCTGACAGCTTAAAACAAACATGGGTGACTGCTTAATTAGTAAATGAAAGGAGATATTTCATTTCCTCAGAGTGTGAAAGGGCTTAGGGAGGCTCATGGAAAACCTTTCAGAAAGCTTTAAGAGGTGAAGGCTGAGTTTGGAAACACATGCAATGTATTGCAGAGAGTCTCAAATCTTTCTAAAGACACTGTTATTTCTTAAACTAAAAAAGTCAACATTCCTCTATTATATATTGAGGTTTCAAGGTAAAGACAAATGTAATAACCATTCTGTGTTGCAATGATATTAAATCCAGTGCCTAAAAGGGAATTCTGCCTGATTCAATATTAATAAATACACAGAATTTTCTGTATCACTGCTGTTTGTTTAAGCACCGGTTTTCCTGTTCCTAGCAATGATAGCAAGTGCCGCTTCCCACTTTGTGTGTGCAGACATATCATGCGAGTTTCATCTGTGAATTAGCCCATCCTTTCAGACAGGATTTGCTGGATGTGCCTGTGTTTTTAAAAGAATCTGGCTTTTTTTCGTAGCCCCAGGTCCTCACAACAGAATATATTGAGCGCATTATGGATATGAATCCTGGGCCTAGACACGCAGCACAAGGGTCATTGCTTGAAGGCTTTGCTTTAGCTCCACACTTCATTGCCATAAAGCAATAATACACATCCCTGTTAACTCTTCCTTCTTTACAGAAAACAGTGGGATGAGTGTAATTGAATATTATGAGCTGTGGGGAAGTATAATTTTCAGGCTACTTAAAGATTTCCTGTTGTTTTGTTTTTCAAGAGACACTAGAGAGATATATTAATAAACATTATCATTTATGATTTCTCACAAACAAATGAGTGGAACTGTCTAATAACCTTTGGGGCAAAGTATACATTTACTGCTGTGTTATTGTACTTTGTTCCTTTGTTCTGGTAGCAAAAGGTCATTCTCAACATAGCTATCCCATTTTGACAATCATACAAAAAAATCTACTTTTTTCATCCCCAACAGTTGTGCAACATCTAATTGACGGTGCTGTTTAAATTTGATTTATAGATTTTCAAAGGGCTGCAGTATCTCGACGGAGTACATTTCTAGAGTGACACTGAATACCCAGAGGAACAGAATAAAGAGCTACATGCTACAACTGTTTCATAGATGTTGCCCTCATTTGGGATGCATGAAAATATAGCTATTCTTAGTTAGAAAACAGCTTCTGAGAAGTAACTGTCATTGTGACTATGCTAAAATATCATTTAGAACCTAGAATCTTAGGTAAAATATTTTCCATTTTCTAATAAGCAAGAGTACATTTGAATAAGAATCACCGCTATTTGCAGAACCAGGAATTTTTTACTAACCAGAAGCAATGCAGACATTGTTATTTGTTTGATTTAACCTTGGTTATTCAGAAGGAAATATTAGCAGAAAAAGATTTTATACCAGCCACTGAGTAATGCAGCGAAGAGACGGTAAAAAAAAAAAATCAGTGTTTATGGTAACCTTAAAATATATATTTATGTTTACAGTGAAAACTGAGAAGTGATAGCTTTCCATCAAAACATATTATCCCTTAAAATGTTAGCAAGAGACAAGATAAAATACCTTCTCGTCTTCCTCCTCGTCGTCACCCGTGCTCATGTTCACCTAAGAGAAAATAAAGGGTAGAGGGTGATTTCAAACGAACGGGACATGTGGGCACTGGAGCATTTTTAACAAACACCTAGTAATGAAATTTTCTTTGAGTACATTCACCCCTATTGGGAGAGGCTTGTTTCCATAGAGACTGCATCACAGGGGTGACCTCACACAAAAGGAGAGGTGAAAGAGGGCCTTCCTCACAAGAGCACTGTCACACCAAAGCAATCTCATTTCTCCACAACATAAGCACACAGAAAAACAGAAAGAGGAAGAAAAAAACACATTTAATTTGGATGCTGTTGCCTAGATCACTTTATATCAAGTCATCCCTGACCCCAATGTGGTGCACACTGTGACATTGCCTGGGAACAGAGCTGTGTCTTTGCCGGCCAGAGGGTCACAGAGGGGTGGCAGAGTCTCCACAATGAATATGAGGGTGAGCCTGGGCTTTAACATTGCCCAGGGACGGCATCTTTGCCAGCAGCCATAAACACAATCACCGGGCCGGGGATGTTGCTTTGGGGAGGGGGTGTGAGCAGGCCAGGCCCCTGGCTGGCCAGTGAGAAGGCTTACAACACAGTGAAATTGGGGGGCAGTCAGAAGTGTGAACAGCATTAACCTTCACAGACATGTGTAGGGCAAACATAATTTCCATAACAGTAGAGTGGAGATAGTGGTATGTTGTGCAGAGAACTATAGTCCTGCATTTACAGATGTGGTGAGACTATATCAATAGACTATAGGCTATACATACATTTTTAGTGATTTCATTTTGGTGGCTTCTTAAAGCTTGGTGTTTTATTGGGCTTCTCAAGACATTGTAGATGTATTACAGCTCATGTGTTATACAGTATATATGTGTAAGAGTTGCTAATTGCCATTACAGTAAAACTGCAATTTGCCCAATGTGTGCCACAAGAATTTCATTCCATCAGGGTTTGATCAGAGTTGGGTTAACATATAAATTGAATTTGGACTGTGACAGCATGCATCTACAGATGTGTATGGATGAATCCTGAAGAGTTCAGAGTCCTTGTCACTCACTAGGTCCTGGCTGGAGCTGGCCTTCCCTGCAGAGAGCTGGAAGTAGTTCCAGCCAATGAGCAGAAGCAGGAAGAGGGGCAGCATGAAGAGCTCCCAGTGCCACACCGTCACAAGGAAGATCTGAGAAGACAGGACATGACAGTATAACGCAAAGCCCATCACACTATAGCAGGGACCCAGCTTTCATATCTCAACAAGCCTGCTCCCAAAACAAAATGTATAATGGATTTAACCACGTCCTAAATCTCATGAAAAGCATTACAGACTGTAAAGCCTCTGAGATTTACATTTGATGCAAACAGATTTTACTCTTAGTGGTTTGAAAGTAACAGACATTCAGGGACAACTTTTAATATCTTGAAATCCTATTTATATACACCAATAACACTGAGCTGGCAGAGTGCCTTACTGCAGAAAAGAAAGTATGACATGGATAGGCATGGTATGCTGTCTTTTAACTAGCACATCAAATCCTCTTAGATTCAGAGGCAGCGAGGCTCCCTGCATATGGCAACTGGAGAAGCATTTGCAACATTTACCCCCTCCATGGCGATGATACTGAGAAAAGCCAAGACCCCTGGTAGAAATAAGACGGATCACACTGAATGAGTAATCCCTCATAATTCTGTAAAGGAGTGGTGCTAAGCACGTAGCACAACACCCACTGCATTTCACAGCAGAGCACTAATTGGACGGCTGCATTTAAACCCATTTAGTGACAGCCTAATGAGTCTGTCTCCAACTGAAATTATCAGGAATGTGTGAGGAGGATCACACCAGCAGGTTGACAGGGATGAAATAAAAATGTCTCCCACAGCAAGTTGAATCTTAAAATCTATTATAATGTAATTATGCACCAATTCACTATAACATATAGTGCGCTTTTATTTCCCACAGACTTTCAGAATGTATATTTTTCTCATACTTTATACACAGCATTATCTATAATTAATACATCCTTTCCAACAGTTAGTCATCATACATTCTTAAGTTTAAAAAAAAAAAAGTTTATTTCAAAACATTGAGAATTAGTGCTAAGCTGAACCCACACGATGCTAGCACTGAACAATCTAGGCTCAAAGAGCTGGAGGCTGCTTACAGTATGAACAATATGTTCGAGTTAAGCCCGAGACAGGATGTGAAACACTGGGGCCTTCAGGCCTCAATAGCAGGCCTGTGAAAAGCAGACTGCTCCTGTCATAGCAACCATACAGAGTCCGTGCATGTTGCTCTGGGGGGCAGTCTACCTACTGCCACACCAGGCCTAGGTTCAAACGGCCACCAGGGAAACGTGAACCATGAGTAATGCAGACAACAGTGAGGCCCAACTGCCCAGGGCTTCGCCACTCTACTGCTTATTATCCCTCAATATAACCTGGGGGATGGTGGGTGAGCAGATGCGTCATGCAGAAACACAGCGGGATGGCGAAGATATAAAGAAATGAACAATATGAACAATATGTTATTGTTACTGTTTATAAGAGCTCATTTGAATTACGTATACAGTAGCAAACTAGAGCTGGTGGGGGATAAAAAAAGGTAAACAATGAATATGCATGATGTGCAGAGGTAGCTGCATTACATCTCCTCTCTGTTATGAATAACCTACGTCATGTGTTGTCACCTCAGTTCCCATGAGGCGATTCTAAAGCGACGCTCCCCTCACCCCAGAGGAATTCAGCTGGCTGGTGGACAGGTAGCTTGTCATATTCCCAGTATTCTCATAAAAAAAGGAAAAAGAAAAGAGGGGGAAATGTGCCTGGAAACTGACATGAGCCCAGCAGGAATGTTGAACCTCCTTGCCCTCCCTGCAAAAGCTGCTACATTAACCACTAAAGTCTAATTGCTTGGTCTCTGTCTTCCTGTGCAAGTCAACAGAGGGAGCCAATTCATTTCCACCCAGGGAGCCAGCAGAGAGAATCTGTCACAGGTATTCATAATCGCCCACTAATGCTAATTTCTGCTCACCGCGTTCTGGCTCAGTGGACAAGATAAAAGCCTACAGGAATACAATGCCTAGTGTCTAAACTGAGTGCTTAAATGAGGGTATAAACCAAAACTGTCAGAAATCTCTTCTCAATTCCTCCCTCATGGTATGTCAGCCCATGTGTTCAGGATTTACATGCTTTTTTAACACTAATAAAAACGGTGGAGAGAAACATCTGGGAAAACCTCTCAGATTCCTTCACTCAGGTGCACAGACTGAGACTTTGCCATCAGATATCCCACAGTAATGAGCAGAGGCAGGACTATACCTTCCCCTTGTCTCCTTGCATTCTCCTGAGTTTCTGTGAAATGGAGACAGAACTAATTCCTCACTAAGTGGTTTATGTTTTATTAGCAAGCAGCTGAGTGATTAAAGGACGTCTTGGACAGAGTGCAACCTTTCAGGCGTAAGTGTAAATTCGTATTAAAAACAATCCACGTTTTAATTGCATTCAAAGATGGGCTCCATTGCAGTCTTAAGGGCTTGACTGCATGTTTATTCATCTGTCAACAAATAACGCATGTCAGGTAAAACCTTTACTTTTTAAACATGACAATGCTAATATGTTGCACGAGTGGTAAAACAGTCATTTATTTAACCAAAAAGGACAAAAAAACAACAAGCAAACCAGAAGATTTAGGTTTACGTACCGCAGAATTGGATAATTAAAGATTTGCAATTGAACAAGTGTTAGTGTGTATATCTGGGAGGAGTGTCTTTAATGTAGGAAACCTCCCTTGACAAACACCATTTAGCTGAAAAATGTCTGTATGATTATGCGCAGGGGGCCTAGGGAGAAAAAAAAAAGAATGAATTAATAAAACTATTAGCACACGGTGGAGTAGATGATGGAGATGCACTCTCCTTAGCCACCTGTAAGCGCTTGGAGAAGAGGGCAACCCTGGGCAGAGCAATTCTGCCAGCAGGGTTAAGAACAGCCTGACAGATTTGTTTTATAGTGCCATTAATATGATTCCACTAAATGCATTCTGCGCCTTCTCATGCAGATCCCCTGGCCAGCAGAATCCAGCACCTAATAATAAAGCACTCAGCGATTAAAAGTGTGAATAAAATAACTTAAAGCTGAGCAAGCATGGCAGCTCCCACCACCCACTCTCTCCCAGGAGAGGGAGAAGGGATCGTAGTAGGAACAAAGGGACAAAGACACCCTCTATAAGAGTTTCTACCATCCTGTAAATTGATTAATAGAGGAGGGGGTGGCCCAGTCTACCAACCCAAACTACTGACTGGCAGACATACCACCAGCATGCAAGACTGCCAAATGCTCTCCCTATACACTACAGTAGACAACAGGCAATATGTATATATGAGTCGCATCAGTATAACACACATATACGGTTGATGAGCCAAATTAATGTAATGTCACAGCACAAGGGGCCACACAATCAGAACATCAGAACTGTTGCTGTAATATACAGCTAACAAAAAACATTTTTTTGCGTGGTAGATACAAAAAAAACAACCCTTATTTTTAAGATTATGTACCATCCAAAAACACGTTAAGATTTAATCTTGGCTGTATCTTCTGTACTCTCTTCAGTTGCACACTACTTGGAAAGCTAAACAAAGCGAGAAGAGCTCCAGCCTTTATTATGAGGGTCAGTCATGCAGGCTGTGGACCGATGCCAGATACGTGAACATATACTGAAAGAATTTAACAAGACTAACTGCAGGCTGCAGGGTTTGAGTAAATGTTTTTTGTGCGTGAGAGACAGAAAACGGACACTATCCGTGTATGTGACTATGTGCAAGTATAGGATATACAAAAATTAGGATAAGAAATTGAAATGGTTACTATTTTTAAAACTAAATAGGAGCAGCTACATAACCTTACTAATAGCCCTTACTCTAATAGAGATGTTCTTTTACTGGGTGAAATAAAGGGCAGTAAAATTAATCTCACATTACTTCCTCAATTAAATATACAAAAAAAAAGAGATTAATAATGAATCAAAGGCACAAGTAGCAGCTCAGCTCACATAGGTCTTTTTTTCCAGCCAGGCTGAAACAGAGTCTGGCTGAGGGCTTAAGTTGGGGACAGGAGCGGCAGGCTTTAAAGTAGCTGTAAACGCAGAGCAATGAGACATGTAATTTGTGTTGAGCTTGGGCCAGTGTGGGGACAGGCTTTCAGGGGGTGTCGGAGGCAGAGGAAGCACAGATAAGATTTCTCTTCGGGGCAGGTAGAGTGTGTGGGCAGCTATGGTGCTCTGAGCTAACACTGAATAAATATTTCACATATGCTCAGCTCAAGTCTTATCGACATGGGAGAGAGAAAGAGAGAGACAGAGGGGCTACAATTGAGAGAGAGTAATAAAATGGGGAATCTCGTGACCCTCTTAAAGGGGACGAAATCAGTAACAGATTTTGAGTGTAATGCAATTTACAATCACATTTTTTAAAATCAAATATATATTGCATAGCATATACACTGATATTAACTGTACTTAAGTTACTCAAGTTATGTTTACAATTATTACCATTATTTTGTTTTATGATAGCGTAATAAAAAAATCAACCAACATTTTAGTAATAAACCCATAGCTATATATAAGCACAAACAAATATATTCCTTGGGTAAATTTTAAAAATATCTAAAAGTGGTATCATATAGTTCAATTTCAGTTAATTCAGTGTTCACTCATTTTTCTAATTTGGAAAGAAAAGGTTAGCCGTAACAAAATAATAAGCACATGCCACAGCTTGTAAGGACGCCTGCACAGCACAGTGAAATAGTGATAGCAGCTCTTTATCTAAGAACTGAGGAAGAGCAGCCGTGCGAAGCAAAGCATTAGCATTTGCTCATAGGGCCAGCACTGGCCGTTGTCTCCCCGACTGTCTGACACATGCCAGGGCCAGACTAGCAACAGTATGAAGCTGGAGTGGGGCAGTCAGCAGGGGCCCCATGGTGCCTGTCAGTGGTGGCTACACTGACCCCGCACTCCGGCACTGGCCACTAGTGTTTAATCCGTGTCGGGAGCGTTAACACTGAGCGACCTCCTGGGTGACAGATCTGCCATGCGAGCCTTTTCCCCTGAGGAGGTGGGGAGGGAGTGGCATGGACTCTCTCTCCCTGTCAGCTCAGCTCACATGCACGTTAACGCGTCGGGGCCAAGACCGGCCCCGGAACAGTCCTGCACAAGGGCGAACAGGTCACCGCCTCAGCTGCCTGGGGAGAGGTGTCCTCTGTGACTACCAAGGTGGCAAGTACATTAAACGCAGTCATTATGATATGGCACACACAGTGGGGTTAAACACAGAGCATTCTTTATCTAAGCTGAAAACACGCATAATATAAAACAACTAAGCACAACAGATGCACAGATAAAACCTTGCCTTATCAGGAGTCAACACGTTATATTCAGTGCAGTCAGGTATAATAAATCTGAAGACACTTTAATTGTTTGTACTTTAAAGTTACTTCATGCTGTTTAATAATGCTGAATAATAATCATGAATTTAGTCAGTTTAAATGAGATAAAACATTCTCAAAACTAAAATCCATGTCCTAAAACATATAAAATTGGGAACAATTTCACAGCTCTAATGATGCGAATATTAGCAATGAAAGCTTATTAATCCTGCTAATAAGGGGACATGTTTCAAGGTTGCACATTGCCATCTGACACATAGCCATTCAGGGTAGCTAAATAATAATAATAATGTGTTAAATTAGGAGGCACTGCTTAGCAGTTTGCAAGTAGTCATAGCCTATCATTTAATAATTAATAGATCTCAGACTCAAAACCATGAATACACATATCGCCATCACTGTCATCACCCCCCCCCCCAACCCCCGCAAGACACATTCCCACTGCACAGTCTGTAAGAACTCCCACAGCCACAGAGAGGGAGAGTGCAACCCCCATGAGACTGAAAAAACCCACTCCTTTAAGGCCTCCAACTTTTTCCAACAGAGAGAAAACAGATGCAAAGCAGAAACAAGGAGACAATTCACAGGCGTGTACAGTCCTCTCACTGTTCTCGCAAAAGCTCGGCCACACTGCAATGCAGTAAACCACAAATAGGCAGATCCAAGACTCACAAAGCATCTCATTTTCAGGGACAGTGTTAACAAGAACAATTACGACAACTCTGATTATGGCTTTGATCTCGGCCGGGCTGGTGTTCTGGTTAATGGTCCCGACTGCTGTGGCTCTACACAGGTGGTCTCCCGAGACCTCTGGAGCCAGATCTGACCCTGTCCTGCCCTCATCTGGGGAGACTATGATTCTATCAGCCCCCAAAAAGTGCCCGTTGCAGCTGCCAAGTGTGTTTACAGCTGCACCGCATCAAACATTCATCAAATGCCATCTTTACAGTGTGTGATGTGAGGCAATCAGCATTTCACAGGCTGTCAAATGATGTCTAAAGCGGGTGCTACCTGGCAGTGTCAAAAAGAAAACGGTTCAAATACTCACATAAGGTATACAGGTTTCTTTCTAGTCTAACTCCTGACAGATGAGGTACCTCATATGTTAAAATATTAATTCTACTTAAATACTTAAAGCGGTCTAATGACAGCAAAGCTCAAAATCAGCTTTCAAGTGTAAATGATCCTCTTTTTTTAAACTTTCATCCATTTCATCTAAATCAAAAATTGTTCTGAACTTTAAACTTCTGAAGCAGATTAATTTGGCTAGCTAATACAAGCTCATTTTGATTTTTTTTTTTGTCATCCTTTTTTTTATGTGGAAGAAACTTGTGTCTCTTGGTCTAATGCACAGAATGGAGGATTTCACTCCAAGTTGTTCCCACAAATGGCTCCTGTTGGGAAAAGTAACTGATCTCCTTGGTGCCGCCATTCCTTTTCCAGCAGTGCTGTAGCTCCATCTACAGGTCCTATTCTTGTGTGCAGCAAGAACTCTGGTTGACCCCTCTGCAGTCACTGCTGATGTATAGCACATTCATCTCTCTCAGTCTTAGTGAAAAGCACATCTAACGGCCGTAATTTTATGAAGATTTTAGCTGTCACATTTTCTCTCTCTCTCAGAGAAAGGAACATGCTGTTGTCAAACTCTTGAAAAGCGCAGATCCTGGGCTCATTACTGTAGCATAAACAAGACGAGGGGAAAAAAATCCAAATTTCTTGTTTGTATTTCCGTTCACTGATGAAAATGTTCATGAGCCTTTGCCAGAACTTTGCATGAGAAAGATTTTTGTTTTTTTGTTTTTTATATTACATTACCTAATTAGAGAGACTATTTTAAAACTGCTACCCATTGGTGGAAAATCGAATGCAACTTCAAACAGCATGAACTCTGCTGATGAGATTGCGCAATCAAAACAAGTAACCTCCTGCACTCGCAAACAGTGACAGTACAGCAAGTATATCCATTCATTTTTTACAGAGTTTTCCCTCACACAATAACGCTCAGCAGCAGCACACAACGAAATAAACCACCAATCTGTAAATGCTAAATTCATATGTTCCTGGGTGTGCAGCTGTCTCATTGCAACTCATGAGAGAAAAGTTACCTTGATATGAGCACAGAAGACCTCTGAAAAAAAAATGAGCAAAATGAAAAAAAACAACATTCCCATTCACTTAGTTAACGTGAACCAGAACAGTGATCCCTCTTGCAAAATTTGAATACCTTTCACACCACACACCAACAACCACTTCATAATGCATACATGAAATCTACATAAACAGGATACAAATGTAGACTACATGCTGTGTGGAGGTCAGAAAATTGGCCTGTGGGACTGAGTGATATAATGGCTAAGCATTCCTGGTAAAGCACTACGCGAGCGTCCCACAGTCCCAGTAGAAACCACTGCAGCGGTAATGCATTACAGGATGTATACGGTGTAAAAGGGTAGGAATGGTCTGCCTGCTTGATAAATAATGTATTGTAATGTATATTAAAGCTAGACCCACCACTGCAGCGTTTCCTAACGGCATACCCTAAGAAGCCCTGCGCTGCCTGCCACTGTGGAAAAGAGCAGACACTAGTGGTATAATTATGCACATCTGAGAGGCAAGCAGAGGCCATCTGTCAATGTCTGAATCAGTTACCTTATTACCACTGCCTAAAGATATAAAGATAGGAGAGGGAGCTGCTTTCATTAAGGCACATGGTGGCATGCTGCTTTAGACAGCTCCAAACACTAACTTAATTGCAAATGATGACTTGGAGGAGGAGGAGGACTGGCTGTACAGTGGCTAGCCTTGGAGTGGGCAGGGGCACTGGTGTGGCAACTGGCATGGCACAATGACAGCCAGTGAAGACCTTGTGGTTGCCCTCACTGTCAGACGGTAAGTTCAGAGTTTTGCCTGTTACCATCAATTACATGCAATATTTACAGGTGATTTGCATGTTTCACTTTGCTTGTTACTTGTTGAGAATTAAATAAATCATTGCACACAAAAAGAACTTTTCACTCGTTAAACTCTCGGTCTGCTGATGAGTGGGTGATGACTACTCACTCTGCTTGGGCAATTCTCATGCACCTTCTGCACTTAGAGTAGACTATTTGAAGCACACCTCATCACAGACAAAGGCATTCTCTGACTATTTTGTATCTGTCTGCTTTTAAAAATATCCACCAGTGTGCTGACGTTAGTGTCTAAATACAGAGCAGTTGTTTCAAATAAAAAGGAGAAAACAGCTACACTCAGCTACTAGTGTCACGAGAATTACCATCTTCCCTGACATGGAGCAGATGACCCACAACTGACAAAGATCGGATTGGGAAGCACTACACTACAGTAACAGTCGTGATGAAAGTAGTGAGTGAGTGTGTCCTTTTCTTTCATTCTAAGATCTCTATTTGTGTGCTGGACTCCTAAACAGCAGGTGGAGTAGAAGTGGAAATGAAAGATTAGAGTGTGCCACCACACACTCCCATCGCCTGCGGAGGATCTAATTATAGGTGGAAGAAGATGGCCCCATCCCGCTGACCTGTCACCTGTCAGCCTGCCTATCCTCCTGCTCTCCTGCCCATATCCCTGCCTCCAAGTCTCTCGCTATCTGCCTTCGTGGACTGCACTCTTACCTAACTGTCTTCCTCTTTCTGTGCTCCAACTTTCTTTCCCAGATAGTAGCCTGCCTCCCACTCTATCCTTATACAATCGCCTGCATTGTTCTCTGTCTTCCTGTCTGTGTGTCTGCCTGCCTGTCTGTGTGCCGTGCTGTTATAAGGCTGTGATACACTGAGCCTGGCCATTGCCTGGGGGGATTTGCACCTCAGGATCAGTGAGAAGGGCTTATAGAATACACCAGGTATGAATTGCATGTCATTCTGAGACAGAGCAGACAGAAGAAAGGCGGTGAAAGGAGAGTTCTTCACACACCCTGTCTGTGACCGCTTCCTCACCCTGACACGGCGCTGGCAGGTCTTTCATGGCAAGTGTACACTCTTAATCATGACATTACATGTGCTGTACTGAGGGGGATTCACAGGGTGATTTAAGATTATTTAAGCTTAGGCCCTTAGATCACATACCCTCATTAAAAACAGCTAAACAGAGACATTTAAACAAGGTTCAAATCTCGGAGGCAGACTGTCACTCTTCCACCTAAGGAAGCTGAGACTGTGATCCTCCTTACACCGTCCCCAGGGTTAGGAGGCTTTGCTGAGAAGTCAGATGTACAAACGTCCAAACCCCACCCC
The DNA here is from genome assembly GCA_029875015.1 of Lepomis gibbosus. NCBI lineage: Eukaryota > Metazoa > Chordata > Actinopteri > Centrarchiformes > Centrarchidae > Lepomis > Lepomis gibbosus. Next base: position 66,490 of record JAPMOB010236803.1, read on the forward strand.
TTCAAATACACTCTAATGTCATCAGAACTGAAGGAAAGCCAAGTGGGGTTTGAGTTAAAGGATAAAGCACATCCATCATATACGCATGGGATAAAAAGAGAAAGCAACCATTGTTTTTCATGGGAAAAAGACTAGCAGAGGGAGAAAATGACTACCAAAGATTCTCCTCAATAGCTAATTCACATAAAATGAAAGAGTTAAAACTGGGCTGCAGTGAAATGGGACAAAACTTGTTTGCCCCAAGGCTTAAAGAGAGTTCATTAACGTGAGGCAATGACTTACCAGAAAGGCTATTAGACTCCGTTGTGTGCTCTCCCATTGAAAACAGCTTTTAATGTACTGTAACGTGTACAGAACTGCTGTGCTGATTTTTCGAACCCGATATATATTCCGGGCAAGAACCTAATGGGAAATAATTGGAACAAAACACCAGTTAGTATCATTTGATCCTGGACATAATGTTTATGGCTTTGCAATGAGGTTGAATCAGTTTTATAATCCTTTATTTGTTACTTGGGAAGTTAGATGTTTAAAGCCAATTAAACAAATTAGTTTGACAATGTCCGATCCAAACTATGACCATGTGTGGCTTTGTTGTGGCTACTTTATTAGTGGGATGTGAGATGAGCATACTGGCAGGCTTTTTTTGTTCCATCTGTTAAATCCATCTAAAAAATGTCAATAGAGTTAACCTTTTTGGAGAACTTCAGGTTTTCCTCAGTTAATTTTGTCTCCTTCGGCTGGAAGGTTCTGATAGCAGCTCTGACCTGGGACAAAAATAGAAACAATAAACACTGCAATTTAACTACTTTTTGACTTCACACTACATGGTATGGAACATTATCACCTTTCATACAAACTATAATATGTTTAATTTTATCTACTTACTTTGTTATAGATAACCTCCAGCACCAGTGTGATGGTTCCTTTTGATACACTTTCCAAGTCTTCTTTCTTCAAGAACAGACATATCTGCTGCTCATTCTGAACCTTTAAGAATAAAAACAAATATGTATAAAATGTTTTACTAAATCCTGTCACAGTAGTAATTTAGTTGCTGATCATGAACAAGCTTACAGTCAGCAATGGAATGGCCACTTTCCCTAAAAAGTTTGGGGCTTTGTCTCCATTTTCATCAAGGACGGTCAACTCTATCACATCATGAATGTCCTTAATTGGGCTGTAACATAAGAGATAGGAAACATGTTATTCAGATGATACAATGCAGAACAACACAGAATAAGACAGATGCCCTGATTTCTTTTTCCCGGATGTCTTACTTACAATGTAAAGGCAGTGTTCCACTCTGGATTGACGGTCTTGTAGATTGTGTGAGTTTGAAGTTTGCTGTTACCGAGCTCAACCACACATAAGGGGTTGCTTTTTCCTGCAAATGAAGTGTTATTATTTAAAGCAAAGAAAAAGCCATGACAATAAATAAGTGAATTGTTGTTATGGATTACCATTGAGGTCTGTTGTTGGAAGATCATTTGCCTTTATAACCTTGACCTGAAGGAAGCCAATCTCACCCCCACACTTGTGCAAGTTCTTTAAGCTCTGAATAAAAAAATCAAATGATTAAAAACATGTTATTCAAAACACCCTATTTGTGCATGGTTAATACATGTACCACATATGATCCTATTCTTAACACCTGGTGCCTAACAGAATTATATTCCTGTTATTGAAAATGTGTCCACCCGCACTTCAAACAATCCATGACATTTGTATTTACTTACTGAATCAGCTGGCATTACGATCATTACTAAAGTGTAGATGGCAGTAAGATGTTCTATAATTATTTGGATATTCTCCTTTTACATAAAAAATAAACTAAAACAGAGAAGAACCTACAAATTTCTGCAACACTGTGTCTCTCTCATCAGGATTCTCCAAGATAGCTGATTCAGTGTCAGAGATGGAGACTCCCCAGCAGGGTCTCAGGGTGGCCAGAAACACCAGGCTGCCCTTTCCTGGGTCCAGCACATTAGTGTAGAGCTGCCTCTCATTAAGTGAAAGTCTCGATAGGTCGACCTCAATCCTGAGACACAAAAGGAAAATAGTTCCATTGAAACAAATAAGGCCGACTACTTCTGTAGAGCCAATGTGAGCAAAATTAACACTACCCACCAGTATAATACTCACATGCCCCATGATTCCTCAGCCTTCCTCCCTCTCTTTGAGTACACCTCCACCTGCAGATCTTCCTGGTTATCTTCAAACTGATTGAAGTCAAACTGCTCTCTCCACTGGGGATTGGCCTGAATGCAAAGGTTCTGAGGGCAGTAAAGACACAGATTCAGCACATGCAGTACAGTGGAAACACACACACTCACACACTTTGACACAATGTCAGCTTTAATGCATTATCTGACTGAGCAGCTCCCGCATGACAGGTGGATTAAGTCCTCATGCAGTCCAGCCAGAACAAGGCAAGAGAGGAGAAAGAGAGGTGTGTTGTGTGTGTGTGTGTGTCTCTCTCTATTTGTGTGTGCTTGTATGTGTACACCTCAGTAGCCACTCTGGGATTGTAAACACTGACAGCTTCCAATTAGAATCAGCTTTGTCCAACAAACAAACAAGCAGAGAGGAAAGCAGAGAGGTTTACAAAGAAATAACACGACAACACAAGACAAGTGCACCACAGAATCATCAGGGGGGAGGCCAACAAGTACAGGTAGATGAACAGGGCATGCTGGGTATGCAAATGAAGGCAATGAAGCCCAACACTCGAAGCACAGGGAGAAATGAGTGGCAGCCTTGCCCAGTCTAATGAGCTGCCTCTGCCATGGCCCAGTGAGCCAAGGTGGAGGTGAGCCACTGACAGGCACCTGCTGAGAGAGAGAGGCGGGGAAGTAAGAGATAGGGGCTGGGAAGAAAGATTTGAAGAATAAAGAGTAGACATTAAAAAACACAGAGGGGCATGAGAAAAGGGAGTGTTAGAGAAGTGGGGAAAAGTCCAACCTTGCTCTTGTACTTCTGTTCACCAAGGCGAAAGCGGACATAAATGTCCCCATGGCCATGCTGTGGCAGGTCCTGCCCCTCTACCAAGGTGATACTAAGCACCCGAGTCCATATCTGGTTTTTCGGCTGATTCTTGGGCGTTTCAGGTGCTCCCTGGGATGGTGCGGCCTGGTTCCGCTGCAGGGCAAAGACACACACAGACAGGTACAGTTTTTTTTTGTAACACCATGTGTGTGGAAGCTCTGTGCGCTCCCCTCTGTTTACCTGCTCCTGCCTCAGCCTGGCACCTCATCATGTTCACAGAGTGCATGAAAGTAGGACAAAGGTTTACACTATACAGCACATCTCTGTTGGAGCACATTAGCACATCTCTACTGACAGGCAAGCCACACCATGGAGGCTCCTGGAGAGAGAGGAAGAGAGGGACGTCAGCGAGCAGCCAGATGTCCCTGGCTGTGACAGTCCCACTCATCACTGGCTCCCAGACTGAGTGTGGGGAGGCAGGACACTTGGCATACTGCACCAGAGACAGCAGGCAGCAGTGAGTAATGATGCAAACCACACAGCTCTCTCATCAGCAAATTATGCATACATGCAGTATGTATGGCCAGCATTAGAGTTTACTGCATGTTGGCAAATTCATCCAGTTTTAATTTAACCAGCAAAATAACATTATTTTTTTTACTGAACTGAATCTACAAAACTAACAAAGATATTGTGCATCCGACAACACTTTGTAAATCAAGGACAAGCCCGGCAAATAATCCACTTCTGCTGCCGTGTGTCAGAGAGAGTGAGAGAGAGAGGCCTTGATATTTTTCCATGTTAGAGTTCCCGTGAGGCCATGTGGTGATAGGCCAGGGCTGTAAAAACAAACAGCAGAGAGGTTGTGTAGCGCTGACTGTAATTAAAGAGCAGGACCGTAATCTGCTCTAGCCTCTTTGATTGCCCAGCTCCTTCGACTTCCCCGGCGATGCTGCTTCAAACAGCCCCACTACAACTCCCCTGCCACTCCAGCCCCTCCTCCTCACTACGGGGTCACAACCCACATTGCCACCCAATCCGGAGGGGATCAAAGCACATCTCAGGGACCTGAATTAACATGGAATACCACAGGAACAGCCCTATAAATATCAGCCCCTTCAAAAGAAGAGGAACAGAGGGAGTGGAGGAGCGATATAAAACAGGCCTCAGCCAAGTCATCCCAAGTGTTTATCTTGGACACATTTCTATCTCAGCGGCCAATAAAACAATTCCACTTAACTGTAAGTGGCCCCTAAAGAGAATCTATTCCTGGTCCTAAAAGGGCTGTGCGATTGCTTCCATATGGTGGGACAGCATGGGGACAAGCACGAAGAGCTCAGACCCAGGTCCATTTGGCTGGTACCTCAGCACTGTCCATCCACAGCTGTGATATTACATCCTAACATCTGGGTTATTGCCCACTATGCCTGGGAATTATCAGCATTGCCGATCTTAGGCATCCCACACTGGCAACATGCCTCGAACAGCAGAGCCTCCCTCCCGCTTCTCCCATCCGCCCCCCTCCTGTTTGAAACACTATCACACAGCAGAGTTTTACTTAGGCACTTGCCATTCCCCATCTCTGTGGTGGTAACACAGAGGGAGAAAACGATGTTCGGAAAGAGGGGGAGTTGAGCTGTAAGAGCTGGGTATTCAGCACTTCCTGGATAGGTGTTAAACGCAATAAGATATTGTACGTTTGTCAAAAATTGAAATGGGAAAAAATGGCATTGTTACATTGTTAAATTAGCACCGTGATTTAGGCAGCAGAACATTGCGAAGAGTCCCATCACACATTTCTGTCTCCCTTTGAGTATCTTTAACCATCTGTAGTGAATAACCTACACTGTGTATGAAAATGGCTTCATTTCTTTGTCATCTAATTTCAAATTGAGATTGTCTGCTGGACCATCAAGAGACTGAACAGTGGCAGATGTAGTGACTACATAGGTGTGAACATAAACCCACTCGCTGCACTGTGAGTCCCAAACAGAAAACCCTCACTCTGAATCTAATTACAGCTGCAATATATTGAAAACCACTTGAGAGGAGATGGAACTTTGTTTACAGCGAAACCAAACACTGCTCTATAATACTCATCTAAGGGCTCTTTCATGACAACATATTCAGTCAATATTATTATTTTGGTTTTGATCAGAATGTAATATTGTACCGTACTTTTTCACAGCAAATTATACCACTGAAAATAATATGCATTGCAAAAAAAAGGGTTCACTTTAAAATCACAAAAGAAATAGGCTCTGTTGAAACCAAGGTTACACACAAAAGCCTGAGTCCCAGCATACACATCATTCTTTGTTGCAACATAGTACAGTGAGCTACTGCCCCCTAGTGCTTCACATCAGGCTGACCGTTAGCACTACCATGTAAATGATAAAAGTTGAACTAACTAATGGCATTCTGGAAAGAATCTGGGAATTCAACTTTAAAAGTAAATTATATAAAAATGCCATACCTTATTCTTCTTTTGTGGCCATCTCTGTGAAAAAAAAGAAGAATGACATGATTCATGGATCAAAACAATTCAGAGGAGACTAGGGATAGACAACTGCATCTACAAATACTTCTCATATTAGAAATACTCTCACAGGGCTTCTTTTGACAGTGGCATCTCTAAACATTAAGCAGACTTCAACAATAATAGCTCCCATGTCATCTTCTTTACTTTTTGGATCATCAAGTTTCAACTCCATTTCATAGGTTCTGTGAAGAGTCAGAAAGGGCATGAAAGTTATAACTAGTGACCATTTATGGAAAACCGTATGATAATTGATTCCCTAAAATATAAATTATAATTATAAAAAATATTCCTCACTTGTACAAATCAAGATCTTTCAGTGAAATAGTGCTGGCACCCATGAACTCATCAGCGGTCCGATTTTTATCATAGACCTGCAACAATATTACAAATATCATTCAGATTTTAAACGGTACAAAACCACACTTTTATCATAAGATACTGCACTTGTAGTCAAACAAACAATGCCTACCCGGACGTCCACAACATGCTCTTTGTCTCGAAGAGGATAGGAGAAGGACTCATTCCACCGTGGATTCAGGTTTTTATAAACCACCTTGCTTTTATAGAGCTGCTTTCCTTCAAGTTTGAACTTCACATAAGGATCACTGGTACCTAAAATTCACCAAGACAATGTAGTGTGACACAGGTGGTAATGACCTTAAGTGTTAAGTTAATATACAACCACAGTGTATGAACACTGCTTACATAGCAATCTATGGGGAAAGTGAATTATTTAGGGCAAACTATGTTTACTTTGTGTGGAACATATTGTCACTTTGAAAATGTTCACTGTTTATGGAAACACGCAAATGATCACACACACATACAGAGCCTTCCCCCATGCTGGTTGTGTGAGAGACTGAAATATGTGAGGAGGAGGTGTACCCCACACATGGCAAAAACAGAGGGATGTAGCTGTTTAATTGTGAAAGAGTAGAAACACTCGCCAGCATGAGGCAACCAGAAACCAAAATCTAGAAGCAACCAGTGTTAATCTCCCAAGCCTGTTAAGAAAGTCTGTCTCCGAGTGGGGTGGGGGTATGGGACTTCTTTGTTTCTGCAATTGCATGCAGATTGGCCAAAAAATGAAAGCCAGTCCCATGCCTTCATTTGTATAGGGGAATAAAGGGGTGCTTGAGAGAGCCTGCAGGGAGGCTTGAATCACATGACAAAGGCCCTGTGGGGATGGGCTGTCAGGCCTGTCAGCTCCCCACTCCAAATGAACATCTCGCAAAGGCAGGCAGGACCCACAGCAGCTCCACCCTGCCAGCCTGTGACAGGGAAACCTCCAGGCAACTTGACAGGAGGAGAATGTGGCAGCTAGCAAGGAGAAAAGCTCTGGCATGACTGAGAACGGTGACGATGGAAATTAATGGGAAAAAAGGGGAGAACAAAAACCAAGGAGTGGGGGCTGGTGGCGTGGGTCCTTTCAGAATATGTAATGACAATGTATACCATTGGTGAGCCTTTGGCATGGTGTTGATTGTTGGGCAAACAGTGGAGAGACAGGGGGCGTGAGGGGATTGCATCATCGTGGTGCCATCATGTCAGGGAAAGTAAGGTCTCAACTAGTAGGGAGTAGGGCACTGGACTTGGAGGGTCTTCTGCCACAAGGCAGGGAAAAAACAGTTCAGGATCATTCCAAGATGACAGCCCTTTAACCATTTCGCTGTAAAGTGATTTCTCAAAGCTAGTATGAAGTATAATATTGGTTAAAACCCCAGCATAGCCAAAGGGTTTAAATTTTCAATTAGATAAGAAAAGACAGATGTAGCTTTGTAATTCTGTCATATCACATGTCTCTCCATATACTATGAGATTAATCTATCTCTAAAATGGCCAAATGTAGATATTATTTTCATATTAAGTGTAAAAAATAATATAAGTAAAAAAATTGCCAGACAGTAATTGGCAGTAAATTGGCTCAGTTAATGAGACCACACATGAACATTCTCATGTGTTGTAGTTCCACACATGGCCACCAGAGGTCGCTGCTACCCTAAAGCAAACTACACTGGGCCTGAGCCTCAAAAGGATCAGAGATTTGTATTTCTCTCTCTCTCTCTCTCTCTCTCTCACACACACACACACACAAAGATCAATATTATTGAATTTATACCTGGATATTATTAGAGATAAAATTGATTATTTCAACTAAATGACGGAGCAACTTCACAATTATTACATTAAAACAACACTTCTGCATAACGTAAAATGACTAATTTCCAACATCAAACTTAGATATCAATAAAATAACTGAAAGAATGTAATATTTAAATACATGAAAAGTTGTGGGGTAAATGGAAACAACTCATCCTCTTTAAAATCTACCAGCAACATGCTTTGTTTTGAAGAAGCCCCTCAGCTTTGAGGGAAGAGTTATGAACATGTGATTGTCAATTAAATTTAGCAAGGAATTAAATACTATTACACCTGGCATACCATTTCAAAGTCAGATGTTTGTCTATGTTGAAATACCAGTGGTTTCATGTACTGATCAGGTGTTCATCAGAACAGATTGGTTTATCCTAGTCAATCTTTTGTCATACTGGTCTGACTGCATACCTCTCTGCTGTTTCTTTTCCCTGAAAAAGCACCGCGTGAGAAGAGATGTCTATCTCACAAGTTAACATAAGTGTTAACTGAACATACCCCATCCTGCCTTTATAGACAATAATACATGTCTATTCACAGCTTTCCTGATTGGCTCATAAACACAGCAAGGCTAACGATGTGTAAACATGTATTTATGTGCAGTGTTTCATCAAGGGCTCACACTTTAGCTGTATCCACAAGCCAACACACAAGAAACTGCATTCTTTTAGCATGGACAAGTAATCCAATATGGCATCTCTTTATTTGTACTGATCCATCCATGGTTGTTTCAAAAAGACTGACGTTAGCTTATAGAGAGATAGTAAGTCTCTCAAGATCTAAGTGACAACGCTAGGATTTATGGATCACCTCCAGGTTGCTGACCTACCAGAGCGCTTGTCTCGGATGACCAGATTTCTTCCCTTTTTCAGGTTGATATTGAGGAGGTATCTCTGGAACGAGAGAGGTGCTTGGACCCCAGGCCCTGACGACATGGCATGCTGTGGAGAATCATTCACATTTATAGACTGTCTCATACCAGAAGCTTGGCTTACTTCAATGGGCACAGAAGTCCTTTGAGTACTCACAGAGTTATCCTGGGGATCTTGCGCATTTTCGTCAAATAAATCACACGTCTCGCTGGACATCTAAAAAGAAAAGGGTTGTAATGACATTTCATTAAACATCAGAGGGCAAACTCAGTGCAGTACAGTAAAGCTGACATGTCTCTGCCCTGGTCCACATGATATTTAAGGCTTGAATTTTATAATTGTGTTTATCTATTTCAAGACATACTAAAGTATTCCTCATGACTAAATATAATGTCTTTTAGGGACACAGCCAATGTGTGTAAAGCATGCAAATGCTGCAGACATCAGTAAAATATCAAATGTAAAGCAAAGTGAGATGTTATCAGTCTTTGTGTAATTTGTGTAGAGCTCTCCACACCACATTGTGTCTCCAACATGTAACACAAGTTTTTGACTGGTTCCCATATCTATGAAGCATCTAGACGAAAGAGGAGATAATAAGTTTTAGTTTCAGTTATACCCAAGGGCTGAATTAAGTTAAATCCCAGGTGGTCACTTTACATTTAACACCAATCATCTGAAGATGCGTTTGATATGTAGACTAAGTAGACTTAAGTGTTACCGTTACAGTATATAGAGAGAATACATACTATGTCTATATGTAAGTGCCGCAGGGATAAAGTGTAATAAAACCACAAGCCCAAGCTCAGGAAAGGAGTGTTGATTTCATGCCATTCATATTAGAGGCTGAGGACAACTGAAGTGTGTGAAAAACCAAACTCCGCCATTTGAAATTGAAATGAAGGCATGCATATACGATGTGAAAATACCAGTACATAAAACATTATTAACTTAGTTATTGTGCTGATGCTATGTATTATATTAGTAACAGATAACATGTTTTATTTACAATACCTTCTTTACATCACACAGCGTCTTCTTACATACTTTACTATGGGACGAGAGCTTGCAAACTTCATGTAACAGATTACCACTTTCATTTAAGTTTGCAGAACAGAAAGGGCTCTTAAGGTTAATGTATGCACATGACTGGATTAGTTTGGTTTCCCATCTGTTTCATTTACCACAAAAGTAAGTCACTAATTTGACATCTGAATACAAATTTCAAATTACAAAGTCTGCAGTACAGACAGACTTTAAATATGAATACGACCCTCAGATTATACATGTACTACCGTTAAATACACTTTAAACTGACCTCTTCCGGGGCATCCTCAATCTGGCCTTCTTCTTGCATGGTATCTTCTGTGGACAACCCACTTGTGAAAAGAAGGGAGCAGAGTTCTTGGTCTTGTTCCTCCGAATCTGTCGTTGAGGGCATGTTGACTTGTTCCTCATTGGGAGTGCCACACGCAGAGTCCAGAAAGTTGCCATCTGCACTCTCCAAAGGAGTCCCCTGAGCCTCTAATATCAGAGATATTCTTTCTGCAGGAGTCCCTTTTTCACGTGATGGCTTATTCTGCTCCAATGATGTGGTCTTCCTTTCTGTATAAGGGTTCACCTGGTCTCCCAGGGAGTTTGCTCTGGCCAGTGCTGCAGCAACTGTACCTGTAAGAGCTCTGTCTGCTAGGGTGTCTTCACCAGAGACACTCTGTCTCTCAATAAGGTCTGGTTTTGGTGAATTAACAAATGCGTTGGTAAAAACAGATCTTGGTGAAGGAACAGGTTCAAAAGTAAATTTAGGTACACTGCCCTTGGCTCTTTTATCCACTTGTGTGTACAAGGCTTCTTGAGTCACTTTGTTCTCTGAGCCTAAATTCATCAACTCATCAATTTCCTCATAAAGGGTCGGTGTCCCTGCTGGTACACTTATTCTTTTCAAAGCAGCTGCTGCCTGATCTGTGGGAACTTTGGGTGTGCTTTCTGGGACTGAATCACTCAGTTTGTCTGTGAAAAGTGGTCCATCATTGACTGAGCCACTAGCGACAGAATCAGTGTCACTCACACCTGGGGAGATGCCAGACAAATCAGAGGTAGAAGATGCTTCACCTGGCACAAACCTCAGGTCTGGTACAGAAATACTGCGCCTATGGGCCAGCTTCTTCCCCTGCTTGCCAAGTGCCTTCTTCCCTGGCTTCTTTAGTTTTCCAAACTTAGTTTTCATACGCAAGTTCTCCAAGAAGGTGTTTTTCTTGACTTCCATCTTGAGTGATACCTTTCAGATGAAAAAGAAAGATTCTTTGTGTTACATGTGTACGGAACTAATACAACGGAGCAAGATGTCCTATGGACATTAGTCTCAGTCCCTGGAAATGACACAACAGCCAGTTGGCCACTGATGATCTTAAAAAAATAAAAATCTTCTTCAAAAAACAAAAATGTTTGCGAGACTCACTATTGGTTTTTGCTATAAAAACATAAAACTTCTGACATATTATCCTATTCTGTTCTCCCTTCTATTCTACATTAGTTTTCCTGTCTGACACTGTGGATCAAATAATAATATATAAAGGCACAATTTAATCTATTGAGACTGAATTGAACTACATGCTGTCTCTACAGAGGGTGACGATATGTACAGTATGTCAAGATGTAGAAACACAGTGGCAGCGCTACAGAGTATTTGTCACCATACAAAGATAATAGCAAAGATGTCTCGATTGTTTTTCTGCCATCTGAATTAGTGTCACACCCAACAGTGCCTACGTCTGCCAAATCTTCTGTCTAGACCAACATTTTTGTGTAATAAAACACAAAAAAGGCCTACCTATAACCACACGTGTATCAGCTAAACCAAAAGAAGGTAAATCATCATAAACAAATCTTACTCACAGTGCTTAAGCCCAATCTCTGATCTCACAAACATTTAAACTACTTCACCTAAAGAATTCTAAATGGTATTATTATATTCTCCTGGACTATTCCAGTATAATTCAGACAAAAAAAACATCATACTATACCTGTCTAGTCGACCTCTGCTCAACAGCTCAACACTGAATCAGTCTAATCGAGAGCAGCAATAAAGTCCCAGACGAAGCTCAACCATCCTAACTATGATAAAAAATAGGAAGGGTTTCAAACACAACATGTAGTTAGTGCACTCTCCTGCCTGAAGACAAGTGATTAACTGGGTGAAACTAGCTCTACCAGTCCCACAGGGTGAGTCTGAATGACTATGAGAATGCCATAGTCGGGTGTTGAGTCCTGCCCAAGCCTTCTGTAATGGATGGAGGTACATACTGTATGACTTATGTGGGATTGGAAAAAAATCTGACTACAAATATTGAGTATATTAAGACACTGTAGTGATAGATTAAATACACACTGAAATGATGGTTTAACAGTTGCTCACAAAATACAGCAGGCTGAACAGCCTGTTTATGCCTGCCTATCAGTCTGTTTATTGTTGATTTGAATATTTGACTATTTATTTGTATTTGTGAGGCTATTTGTCTTTTTTAAGACCAGCATGCATTATACGTCCTCTAATATGCGTTCTCTCATAGGTCCAAGTATTTGGAGAAAAAAACTTAATGCCATAATCTAGTATAATTCTACAATACAACTGTCCTTCTTATCTGTTCAAAACACAAAATACTGCCGATGGATTCCACAACATGACTGCAGCATATGAAACGTTCGTCTTATCTCATCCCTGATCTCCACCACAGATCTGGCACTCAGTGGCTGCCTTGTCATACCAAACTCCATTTCTTTCACACAGCCCCATATTTGTTTACAGTGGAACATGGTTTAGCCTAAGCTCGTCTGAAGTAAGCATTTGTGTTTGCAAAGTATAAACTATAGCTTTCTGTCCACACATAGAAGCCAATGCAACAGACCCACTGGTGTTCACTCTCTTTCTCCTTGTCTGTGCCTAACAGTGGAGACTATATGACAACAGATGTGTTTGAGTCTGGACTGAGTCTTGTTCAATATTTGCTGATGTCTTAAGGAAATCAGACCCACATGAAAGAACCCCAACTTGGCTCCCAGTTGAAAGGCAGGGCTGGGGATCTGAACAGGGCAAGCCCCAATGGCAGGTGGCCTGTCGCACTTCTTCTCACACAACTCAAACAGCCCAAAACCCTGCTTGGTTACTCTACACATGCACACTGGACCTGGTCCAGCCTGCAGCACAGCTGGTCTGACTGACTGGGAGGCCAGGAACACGCGCTTGGGGACAAACATACTGAGTGATGCACACGCAAGCCTTCACTGAAAACAACCAGGAGAGATTGAGGTTGTTAACTAAGCAGTTTGTCTCACAGTGGTTTGTTTTGCCATTCAATTTGATTCAGTTAAATATTTTATTTATACTGTAAGATTAAATTTAAGCAGCCATCTGTACTAAAAAGTGCTTCAACTAAGTTGTATTTGTAACTTAACTTGCCATAGTTGCTGTCTTGAGTAGCATAGTTGCTTTCCACAATAGAAATGCATCATATTTTAAGAGCATGTGCTATTGTTTTGGACGTGAAAACCCTCTGAATAGAAATGTATTACTGCCGTCAAATAAACGGAGTGAAAAGTCAAAGAATTTCTCCATAAAATGCAAGTGAGCGGAAATACTCACGTCCAGTAACGTTAACTTAGCTAACAACCTCATATCGTTTGATGTAACTTACGCCTAACGTACGACATTTCTCACCATTTATTTCAAGATACATTTTACCGTATTTACATTATGTTACCAATTTTTATGTTTTTGTTGTTGGTGGTGTTTTAAAAGAGAAAAGAAAACTCACCCTATTCATTAAAACACACCTACTATCACAACTTTAAAACGCCCACTAACAGGATCAACCAGCGATTAGCTTAATATGACTGAAGTTGGCTACCCGTTGTTTAAAGTTATGTTCTAGTATTTCCAGTTGGTGTGACCTGTTGACTACAGTCATTTACCAACCAGCCTGCACCTCAAAGTAAAGTGAAATGTACTGTATTACAGTGCCTCCTGCTGGTCGCTTATCGTCTTGCAACACTGTTTTAATATAAAAATATCACTGGATGTCACCTGTGAAACACTTTGGTCTCATCTGTATGTTTATTGCATGTAATCTGTAAGCATTCATATAATATGCAATCAAAAAACAAAACAGTTTATAGTAAACTGTTTGAAGCAGTCAAAATGATCTCCACCATGACCAGATACAACATTAAAAAGCTGCTTACATGTTAATGCAATAGTAGGCTGTGATGCTAAATTTATAATGAAAACTGTTGTTTTTACAGAGTAGTACTGGGCTACTACTTCAATTTATGTAAGGGATCTGAGTATTTCTCCCACCCCTTTGAATCGGGTGATTTCACTGAAAGAGTAGGTCAGCCAATTTTCATAAATAAAGTCGGTGAGATGAAGATAAACATCTGTTGAATTTGTATCAATGTGTTGTAGACACAATGGCATGAAGTCAATCAAATAAAAATGCAGGGCCAAAGAATAGAATAGACATGGAGTTCAGATTGAGCATACACTGAGGTGTTTAATAAAGTTGACAGTTTCTACTGTTTGGGACTTCACAGGAGAACAAATTCTATGTAAGAGTTGTTTACTTCATTTTATACAGAATAAGAGAGATAACCTAAATTACACATTAAAAGCCAATATTTGTACTTTTGTGAAGAATACAAATTTTGTACAACAATATCTAGCATAGTATCTTAATTGTTTAATAAAAAGTTCACTTGAATATTTATTGTATGATGAAAATAAAATAACACATTCAAGGGAAACAAAATGTAGATTAACTTAAAATCTCTTTCGATTTTGAAACAAATAATTTCATTATTGGCAACAAAGTCCAGCTTGTGCCGCCAAACGGTCTGAGCGTTCAAACCGAAAACAGCTTCTTTAGTTAAGTGAACTATCAACTACAAACACTTACCAAACACGTAGTTCTGTTTATAAAAGCCATGAAGCAAAGCAGTGTACTGTTACACAGCAAAGTGAAGAGAGTCCTCTACAAAGGTTCATTGATTACCCTTTTCTTTCACATTCATCAGTTGTGCACAATTTGGCAGAGCAAAGTGTATCACAGTGCATTCACCATGCATTCTCTTGTGTGAGTCTTTTCTGAGAAGAGATAAGTCTGATCAAGTTTAAATGATATCTGAATTGTCTTCTCTTTTTTTCTGTTTTTACCGAGAGAAAATAAAAATAAAAATGGCTGAATTTGTCTTTGGGATAAGGCATTTCCTAACTGTGCATATACTGTAGATAGAGAAACTACAAAATTCCCTGATATGTTATCAAGTGCTGAAGTATGTGCTCAACTACGAGGTGGCGCTGCCAAGAGGGGCAGACAATTTTTGTCATTTATTATTGCTATTTTCACCAGTTGTGTTAAACTGGATTACATTATGGATTACTACACGTTATGTAAAATATGTTTACCAATGCATATGAATATGAAGAGATTTCCCCGGGGTATCCAAATCAAAGCTTTTAATAAAATACATTATATGTAACTTGTAGTCCAGCAACCTCCAGCTGTGGCACTTCAGGATAAGAGGCAACAGTCGTCTCCCAGATGCCCTTCTTACCAACGCTTTGTGGACTAAATATGGACTGTAATGACATCATATTCTGTATATGTCAGGTGAATTGGAGCTAAAACTGCATAGATCTTTCACGGTGTGTTTCTGAGAACTACCATGGAGCTTGATGATGGGGAACAGAAACCTCAGGAACACACACAAGAGGTGTGCCGGCAAATGCACAGCGACGCCTTTCTCGTACAGCAAACTTCTCATACAAATGTGTGCAGTCCAGCAGTGAGATTAAAGTCAATGACATTGAGTTGTTGTCATAAATTAGCTGCTGAATTATTTGCTTCTGTGATGATGGAGAAGAAAACAAGTCACAGCCCCCCTTTTTCCCCCCTTCTTTTGCCGCCCGGTGTGTTGACACAAGCATCACCTTCCGCATACATGACTTCAGCGCCTTCATATTTTCACTTTTCTGGCTCCTAAGGTTCCTTAGCCTATAGTACCCTTACATTAACAGTAGCATTGATATAAGATACAATTTCTGGGGCCAATTAAAGAAACACATGAGTATTTTTGTACATCATTATGACTGACATTTCTAGTAGACTGCGATATTTACAACCACAAACGAGCACAGGCATTATCAGTTTTGTGTGAACGTTGGCAACCACTTTCTGTCTTCTGCTTCAATTCTATGAACCAGTAACAGGATAGTGGAAAGGGCTTGAGAGACGGCATGTCTTTCAGTTGAGCTACATGCAATAACAATAGATTATTCTTCAGTATGGGGCTGGGACCTTGGGTTTGAATGTTGGCAGTGTATTCAGCAGCTGCTGGTATACAACTAACATAAGCTTAACACAATAGCAGGGACGAAACCCTATTTCCCCTAGCCTTGTTATCATCCTTCACAAATATGAAAATAGTGGAACTTCAACCTCACAGCATTGTTAAAACAATGTCTTTAGGACAAAACAGTCACCACTCATAAAGAGAGAGAAAATAACAAATTGACCTTCTGGAACAAAAACACATGGGAGGTTTTGCTGATCATTCAATTTAGAAGAGATTACAGTAAAATTAACAAAATAGCAAATATTGACCAGTGAATGATCTACTTTTTAAGGGTCTACTCTTGTAAACTTGGCTGTAATCCACAAAAATATACTTTTCTTGAAAACGGTGATCGCACAGTACATTCAGTATGTGCTCACACCCTGGTGGTACATATTAAAGTTGCTATTTACATAACAAAATAAAACGTTTGGCTCAAATGTTCAATTATACAAACAGAACAGCAAAATGTTCATGGCTTTAGAATATCGATTCAAGATCAGGTTTTACATGACTTTACACGGTTTGCAATAAAGCACAATAAAAAATAAAACTATGATGAACGAAATGGTGCATTTGAGTGAATTGTTAGGAAACCGTAGCAACTGTACAAAACAACACAAAAAGAACAGCTTTGGCTTATATTACTGATGAACTGTTACACAAACGTGAACATGTTGATTTTCACACCAGTTCAACTGGACAGGTTCGCATTATCTTAATTGCACACTTATATATCCAACTCTATTAAATTATAAAATGAATTGTATGTCATTATTGCAATAAATTCTGTTGTTTTATTTTGACCTCCAACAGTATGGTTTCATTTATTCACTAAAGTAGTCTCAAATGTTGCAATTATTTATTGTGTGATCAAAATTCCTGTGTAGTATTAATCAAATCTGTCTGTATTTCCTGATCAACAGAATCCATAAGTTAGAAGAGGCCACTTGAGATAAAGGTCTTGTATGGTTACAGTTCTTGCAGTGAACATAATATGTAAGGGCCCTCAGTCTGAAAGCAACACAACGCTCTCTGATTGTTTGCAGCTTGCAAGCACAGCAATGCAGCAACTACATGTAAGTGTCTGACTAGACCAGTGACTACAATAATCTACCGCCTATTGTTAAACAATTTTCTCTGAACATCTTTTTTTCTGCAAACACGATCTAAATTGCACCAAGTACCTGATACCACCTGCCTGTGCATATAATTCAGTCCAGCTAACTGAGATTTGTTTTAATCTTACTGGATCAGCTTGAGAATTTACTTTAGATATGTCCTGACATGTGTTTTAACATTTTCCACTCAGTCTTACAAATTGAAATGGAGTTGAATAATAGTATCATAACAAAAGCTCTAAGGACCCTTGCTCTTTCTTCTATCTCCATGTCTAACCCCTCCCTCTCTATGACTGGCTGGTGACTGGAGGCGTGATCTGGGTCTTTATGTCACCCATGTGTCCATGCGCAAGCGCTTGACCGAGGGGCTCTCCCTGTCCTCAGAGCCAGCAGGGGGTCTGCCTAGCCCCAGCGGGGAGTGGAAGTCTGGCCGGTGGTCCTCACGATCACTCCCGTCATAAGAGCTACAGGAGGAGCTGAGGCTGTCGGCAGGTGAACGTCCCAGAACTTCGTGTCGGCTGGACCCTTGATGAGGCTGTTGAGGGGGGAAGCCAGAGGGAGTGACACGTTCCCGTGGTGGCGAAATGGGCTCTGACTTGATGTTTATGCTCTGGCTGGTGTTGATGGAGAGGTTGGAGCCCTGAGGTAGGTGACCTCCACCACTGCAGAGGAGATAAGCATGACATGTTGTGTTCAGTCTAAAAATGAGACAACAAGTGCAAGGTGCAACAATGTGAACAGCCAGGAATATGCAGATGTGTGATTCAGCATGATATCACAGAGCATAGTGGGTGTTGCTTTTATGTGAGGGCATCTGGAGAGTGTGCCTTTGTTTTGGGTAGTGTGTTACTCACACCAAAGAATTAAGAGCTGCCTGGCCCAGTTGATGCTGTTGCCATGCCGACATGGAGCCCAGTGAGAGCCCGGGAGAGCTGAAGCCCTGCAGGGAAGAGATCTCTGCACTGCTCAGGGAAAACTCTGTAAAAACAACAGCAGCCACACACAGTGAGAACTCACATTTCAGCTACAACACTGTGTGGCACTGAGAAAGAGCAGGAACCAACAGCGTGTAGTACAAACAGTCACAACTGAGGCAGTTGTTTTCAGTCTGAGGGGAGAGCAAGACCGGACTCACCAGCAGGGTTGTAGGAGGTGGGCATGCCTGAGTATACCAGGCCAGGCTGTGGGGGTAAGCTCGGGGTGGTGACAGACACTACTGGAGTGGCCAGTGGTTGGGTGGACTGAGAGCTGCTTATCCTATGGGTGTTCTGCACACAAAACACAGAAAAAATAGAAAATGCATAAGCCCAAAATACAACACACTATATAATACAAAACAACATACAAATTGTTTTATAATCAAGCTACTTTTTAAAAAAGTTTTAAGTTGGTATTAACTATACCTATTGTAGTAATAATGGATTTGAATGTAATAAAAAAAAGCTACCACTAGGTGGTGGTATAGCTTCATTCATATCTCCAATTCATAACCCAATGACAAATGTCCTTCTTCCTTCCTTCTTCCAGATATTGTTATATTAAAAATATGTGTATGTATAAAACAAACATACAAAGATATACTTGTAAATGTATCACAGATATTTTTGCCATGGGCTTAAAAATAATTAGATAGATTTCAGTAATCATAACAAATAATTTGTTTCTTCCATCAATTCCATTAAAAAAGTTAACAACCAACCGTTGTAGTCAGTGCAGAAATCACAAGAACAGACATGCAGCTACAGGCAAAACAAATTATTATTCAGATTTCCCACAATCAGCTTAATGAGTTTTACTTTGTTAGACATGAAAAAGAACAATGTCATAGGCATAGTGCAGGTGAG